>JANAVB010020324.1:0-5000 GCA_029216955.1 Iris pallida | reverse complement strand
TTATCTAAATGCACGAGTAAAAGGTTAAAAGAATTATGAAGATCGTATCACCACTCCCAAGCAGATGTAGGAATGATTACAAATGGCATTCTATTATAAGAGATAGAGTATATTAAATTCATGGTTTTATCCAACCCACATCAATTAGTTAGACGTAGAAAGCACAGTAATAGGACTTCTAATAAGGCCAACTTCCAAGAGTGGTATGAGAGTATGAGGCTCCTTTGATTATGATCACAGACTCTATAAGAAGCCCAGGCATTATGTATTTAGTGTTGCTTCTATATTGACCATGCCTTATCAAGGTAATGGGAGAGGTTTTGATCAAGCATAACCGAAATCAAGTTGATACAACAAGATTCCATTCATCTCATCATATATACTGCGAATGAATACGGTTAATGAAATTATGGAAGGACTAATGGACCATGAGATGGGGACTCCATAATTGGTGTAAGGACCTATTTCCTCAAGATTGGTTTTACAGTCCAATATGGCGATAGACAAGAATGGGTCTAACTGAGTCTTAATGGGTTCCCTATTTGGACTCATTCTTTGATTGCATGACCCTTAGATTTTAATCTATGGTGGCTGGACAAAATCTCGTAGAATCAATTTAAACCATCCCTATTAGGTTAGGATAATGTAGAATAGGTTCCAACTCAAGTGGTTGGGCTACTAGCCAGTCAGGTTGGTTAACTAGGTTCCTTAAGCCCAAAAATAGGCCTTTTGTGACTTTTAGGTTTAAGTAGCACAAGGGGCCTCTATTGAGTGGCACACTAGTGACATGTGCATAGTGGGCCTTGAGTAGATCACAACCATATATTGGGTCAAAAGATTTGAGCCGAGGTTGGATCTCTAATTGAAGTCAGAAAGGACAATGGTATTATGGTAGGGGTTATAGCTAGCCTTTTTGACTCGAAAGTCGCATCAATAAAATATTACAAGAGGACGTGTTTTAGTGGGACATGATATGCCTATATGAAGGTGGAGGCGTTTATGTCTTGTATGTGAAATTTGTTAGGATGAAACACCTGGTCTCGTGCTCCGAATATCGATGTCACGGTAGGGGACATTAGATGATCTAAATAGAAAGTAGGAGTTCATGAGCCACTAATTTATCATCCTACATAAACCAATTTATCTAATCAATCGGTAATACTAGTATATCCTTAAATGCAGAAGGCCTGCCAACTATTCACTCCATATACTAAACATGGTTTTAGGGTTAATGAGGTTACAAAAATTCCAAGTCATGAGGTCGTTCCTTCATTTTTGATTTAAAGAAAGATATACAGTGTAATATGATCAATAGATATGAATCAAGTTTGAGGATCGTACCCCGGTTTCTAATAAATGGATATGATTGTGTACAATAATACATGAGTCGATAAAATTTGATGACCCACTCCTCCATAGTATACATGAGTCTATCGATGGGGTAACGAACTCTAAAGCACATAGTATGAAAGATTTCTAACGAATATGCCATAAATTTCTATTTGTGTCTAACCTGCCAAACTATGGTTATAAGGGTTCTAATGGTATTGAACGTAGTGCTCAGGCATTGTTGTAGATATTGGTAAATCAATATGATGGAGTGTTATGCTAGAGATATTGGCTAAGCTGGTGAAGGTGTTGTTCAAATGCTACGTCACTTCTTTGATAATAGAATTTTACCTAGAATAACATCTGCTGAATCTCTACTCTTGGAATGGGTGGCTACCACAGTCCTTGCAATGCTTGTCCTTGTTTTTGGTCTAATCCTCTCTTGTCTAAACTGTGGGGCCTAGTCAAGTAAGGGTTGAGTTAAGGCATATGGGTTGCTAGTTAAGCCAAGAACCAAGATGAGTAATTGGAGGCTCACAATAATTGATTTCCTAGAGATTAGATAGTCTCCTATGTTTATGGTTTAACCAAAGGTAAGATCCTACTCATTTTCAAACTCAATGACTAGAAGGTCACGATATTAGTTTTTGGGTCGAAGGGAGAACGAGAGTAACTTAAGGCAATGTTGTAGTCACATGGCTGGCCGATGGTAGCTACACTTGTGTATACAACTATCATGGCTGGGAGATACTCTGTATCTATCTACCAATTACGAGCGTTCATCTTTCCAAATCAGTAAAAGACAAAAGCAATAAAGAGTTCAAAAAGATGTCATCGAATACAATTACGTGATTCAAAGGCGAATGTATAATTTAAGAGGAATTGTCAATACAGTCACGGATGAGATCCTAGATACCTCGATATCTCAATCCACGTGGGATAATCAAATCAAGAGCGAACCAAATGCATCAAGGTTGATCAGACCATAATACACTGATTCTGATTAGACAATATGTTAGTGGGCGTCCCTAGTATACATATGTCCTGAACAAGCTCGATAAAGAATAAGCTTGCAAAACCTGGCTATAATTAGCGACATCATTCATGGTAGTACAAAGTATAAGTATGAGAGATAATGATGAAAGCAGTAATAAATAGTTCAAGTTTCACAAGGGTCTAAGGCTTGTCTGGTGTTCCTGCTTATACAGTCATTCTACTGGCTCTTGTATTAGGTCGTGGTTGACCAATGGAGTATGGGCTACTAAAACTCTAGATTCTAGGCAAACATATCTTCCTACACTAGCATATATTCGTTGTCACTTAGTTACACCTCAGTAATAGGTTATAAGGACATGGGGTGATAGGTCGTGAGGCATACTATCCAACTTATAAAAGTCAACTAACAGGGTTATTGAACAATATACACGTATATCTAGTATGGGTCATATCCCTAACCTTTCTATCAAGCATGAAGGAAAAAGATAAGATTCATGGTAGAAAGGGGTCAAATAAGACGCATATCAAGGTTGTCAAATGAGAGTACGAAAATGGAATTCAAGGAAGGAAATTCAAGTGTGTGGATGAGATTCTAGACTTAATCCAATTTGCAGGCTCACATCGGTACAGTAACATAACCGAAGTGATAAACTAGACCTACATGGGCCACCACAAAAATATGTTATGCCCTAGTCCCAAAATACTTAGGACTAAGTACATAGATATGCCAGCTGTATACATACGAAGTATACTCCCATGTATGGAACCCCGGTATGTAAACATAAGCTGTAAAATAATAAAACCATGGTAACTAAATCTCATCCACAAAATCAAAAGAATAATATTTTAAATCAATCATGAATTATTATTTTGTACAAGAGTTGGGCGGAGAAATCTACTACCAACAAATTTTATGAGAGGAATACATAAATGATGAAAGGATCTATCGAGCGAAGCAAAGACGAACCAAGAGCAATCATCCTCGAAGAAATAGAGAGGATCACGGCTTTGGCTAGAACACCTATGAAAAGTCACAAAGCACACACCTAGAGAGATCACCAGGTCCTCAGAGGAACGTAATAAGATACATAAAGAACATGCCATATAAACTGTGATATATAATAGAGTAAAAGGGGATGCATGCAACAGGGTGCCTACCAGTTCAACAGTGTAATGCAGTTAAGAATAAACCTTTAATGCATGGGCACTCTGGTTACAGGTACAGAAAACTCATGTATGGTCCCACCAGGATACCAGGGACCTCAAACCATAACATTCATCGAATGTCAGAGGCCAGCAGGATCAGAAAAGGAAAGTGCATACGTGGCCCATAAGTTAAGGAACTGTTCTCCCTACCCAATGCCAAGTAGGGTCACATCCATGACTCATATGAACCTCTAACAACTGCCAAGTCTACTAGCATGCACATCTATTGGCAGTTACTCCTAACCGTTGTACGCCTCATACGTATCGGTGGCCAGCCGACTACGCGAGTACGTATCCTACATGTGACTAACAACTCATGACGATCATGTCAAGACCATATGGTATACCAATACCTCATCATAACTGGGTGGTCACTAGGTTAAGTCAACAAGAGAATAAAACCAAAAGCAGTAAAACGACCAATGAGTCGCTTGCACCCAAGTGTGACTTAGACGCACAGTGATATAATACTAACAATAGATAAGTAATGCTAAATATAAATAACTAAAAATAACAATAAGTAAATCACAGAGTAAGGTGGCAAGGTATCTTGCTTGGCAGTGCGAAAATAGCAACTCCAAGCAACCAATCACGTCAACAAAAAATCTCAAAATCCACGAACGGCTCTGGATGCTGAAACAAACATTAAGAACATTCCCAGTATAAATTATATCTAGGAAATGCCTGTCCAAAAGTCCAATTCTGGAATAGGGGCAAAATCGTAATTTTTGGTCAAAATGATGTCCGCTATTGGACCCGTTTTGCACCAAAACATGTGCCAATGTCTATGGTCTCTAAAGTCCTCAAACTACACGTCTACATATCCGGTTTGAGGAGACTAACCCAACCGTATGTCCAAAGTTGAATTCCGGTGGGCCGTGTACAATTTTGCCCGTTGGATCGGGTCGTAGGCCCACCAAAAAGATGTTCGGTCGACCTTCTCAGAATCGGACCAAACTTGGCACACAAGACCAAATTTTGATACGGTCCTGTTGGTGCAAGTTTCGTCTCGATACGACAATGTACACAAGTTATGGCCAAGTTTGCAAAAGGTCGATACGGGGGTATCTTGACGGATATGCACTGATTTCGTCGCGTACACGAAAGTTTTGTCAGTTTTCACATGTCGACAACATCTACATGTCTTTTGATGCTTATGGGTTGCAACCACGACACTCGGTTTGTCGGGGCAGACGCCATATCGGGGAAATTTTCCAAATTTTTAGTTTTGAAAACCCAATTTTCTTAAATCATTAACAACGAATAACTTCTTGCATACTAACTGAAAAGTAAAACTAACAGGTACGTTTCAATCTTGTATATGATGTCTTGGACTATTTCTAATTAGGTTTTCAATAACTCTAAGGTATGGTTCAGAAACTGGCTTCCAAACCGAGTTTTTGTTCGAACCGACAGGCTATAATTAAGTCCCTTTGAAGGGGTTTAAAGAGGGTCGTATAGGCTTCCAT
>JANAVB010020323.1:102500-155962 GCA_029216955.1 Iris pallida | reverse complement strand
GGCTTGACAATATTGTCATCAGTAGGCACTTTGTTATGCAAAACGCGCCACAACAAAATCGACCACTTGTAGGGAATATAAGTACCCCAAATGTGGACAAAATAATGTATGATAGGCCTTTGAACACGAGCGACATCCCAAGCCGAGGATACTGTGAACCTTCCATTGGTACGACGCCACCAGATGTCTGTGCCATCCCGCACAATATGCTGATTTGCCAATTCTCTTCCTTCTATTAGTCGCTTCCAGACATGCGTAGCATTAGATGTAATTCTAACCGCACTCGCAGGGAACCGAGAGCAGTACTTAGCCTTGAAGAATTCAACCCATAAGCTATCTTGAGTGTTAAACTTCCACCAAAGTTTAATAGTGAAAGCCCTCATCATGTCTTCTAATCTTTTAACTCCCAACCCCCCTTCTTCCTTCTTTTTGGCAATGTAATCCCAACCCAACCATCTACGTTTGGGTGCTCCTTGGAAAGAACCCCAGAAAAATTCACTACAGATAGCCTCAATGCGGCGAAGCACAGACACTGGGGTGTTGCACGCGGCCAAAGTGTATACTGGTATGAGGAAAGAACAGATTTAATAAGCACAAGCTTACCTCCAGGCGAGAGAGTTTTATTATGCCATCCCTCAACCCGCGTACGAATCTTCTGAATCAACTCCTGTACATGCTAGCATTACGATACCAGACGTCATAGGACAACCTAGGTAAGTAAATGGTGGAGTCCCGATCGAAAATCCAGTCCGAGTAGCCAATTCATCCACCCTATCAGCAGGGGCCTTAGTAGACACATATAAAGAAGACTTAGCCACATTCATCTTCTGACCTGAAGCTGTCTCATAACGCCGGAGTAGATTCTGTATCAATGATATCGACCGAATGTCTCCAGCCGAGAAAAGTAAAATATCATCTGCATACGATAAGTGGGTGATCGGATTACAACCTCTAGGCGTTATGAATGGAGTAAATCCTTCTACTGCGGGAAGCATCTTCAGGTTTCGAGATAAAGCCTCCGCTGCTAGGATAAACAAAGCAGGTGATATAGGATCTCCTTGCCTCACACCTCGAAAAGATTGAAAATAACCCGAGAATTCACCATTAATCAGTGGAGAGAACCACACATTATTCTGAAGACGAAGCATCATAAAACCCATTTGTTGTGAAAGCCGAACTTGCGCAACACCTTCATCATGAATCTCCAATCAACCCGATCATACGCTTTCATCATATCTAGCTTAATAGCAATATTACCACCCCAGTGCTTCTTGTTCATTTTAGCAACTAATTCCTGCGCAAGCACAATGTTGTCTACAATTTCTCGACCTTTAACAAAACCACTCTGTTCCGGAGAGATCAACTTGGGCAATAGGGGCGCTAATCGAAGAGCAAGAGTCTTCGAGATGACTTTATTCAACACAGAGCATAAGCTGATAGGCCTGTACTCCGAGAAGTACTTGGGATGCTTAACTTTCGGAAGAAGGACTAAGGATATGTTCGTGATGGAGCGAGGCAAAGAAAACCCATCAAAGAACATGCCCACCGCTTCAGTGATATCCTTGCTGATGATGTCCCATGAGGAGAAGAACTTCGGGGTGAACCCATCGGGGCCAGAAGCACTATTCTTATCCAGCGATTTTAAGGTCTCAAAAAGCTCATTAGCCGACGGGAGAGCGATTAAACTATCATTCTCATTCTCGTCCACCAGGCAAGGAATAGCTGCGAGAAAGTCATCATCCATCGTGATATCACCACGCTCATATAGAGCCCCATAATACTCTAAAAATCAAAATTTATGCTCCGCGCGTAAGAACAAGTCTCCCATCTGTGACGTGGTAGACCCCAATACTTTACGTCCTGAGAGTAAAAATAAGTCTCCCGTCTGTGACGCGGTAGACACACAAAATTTATGCTCCATGCGTAAAGGAAAATCTCCCGTCTATGACGTGGCAGATACTCATGTTTTGTGCTCGTGCGTAAAGGTAAATCTCCTGTCTGTGGCAGCGTAGATAAAATTCACAAGGATGCTTCTGCATCTAAAGTGAATGTACCTGCGCGCATGAAGCATAAAAACATAGTTGGTAAAACTTCTGTTTTCAACCAACAACCTTCTTATATTGCTGTACGCAAGGTACCAAACCTTTAAATTACACGCAATGAAGATGGAGTCCTTTGTGCTAAAAAATCTCAGGATTTATGCACGCAACTCCAAGCGCGTAAAAATGCATAGGTTGGTTCTGCGAATGCAGCCAGTAGTCTTCTTTATACACAAGGGACTAAACGTTTCTCTTCCCCAAATGTAATAAAGAAGATTACTTCCTCCGCTCCTTCTGATTTACGAGAGTTGTTAGTACAAAAGCGTAAAAATAGACAATCTCCTGTGACACCCCCAAGAAAATCATCATTGCGAGTGTCATCAGATTGTAATCAAGTGTTGTTGTTCGGCTTCTAAACGGTCAGTTTTTGATCGGTTAAGTTTCAATGAGCCTCAACCACAAGCTGTTGACCAAGAACATGAGTTGTCATATGCGTCAGTCAACATGGCATCTCATACCAACAGAGAACGACGTCCAAGACGCAAAACGTCCCAAACTCTAGGTCAATAATAATTCAACAGACTTCTTGATTCCTTTGAAGGAGTATATCAGAATACTCGATCAAGAAGGCAAAGATAGTTGCAGACTTCTGATTCAGAAGCTGGGGGTACTCAATCTCTTGAGTCCGAAACAGATAGTGTCGATTCATACCTCTATACCAATCCTTCTGTATCTTCAAGAGAGGTTGAATCCTATGCTATTGGAGATGAACCGGAGACGTCATCTGCTAATACAGAACAACGTCTCACTATTATTGAGCAATCATTAAAGGACATGCTTACTATGATGCAAAGCATGCACCAGATAATAATGACTCAGCAAACTGCTCAGCCGGCAGTAGCAACACCGGTGCAAGTAGTAGAATAAACTCAAGATAGTCAAGGGGTTGATATACCTTTGAATATTCAAGAGCCTGTTGTTAACCAAAATTCTACATCCCTAGATCCCATCATTCCAGAAGATGTGCCACCTCCGGTGGGGGTTACGGTACATCCAACAACTATTCAATCAAATGTGCTTCCTCAAACTAGTGAAGCTATTCAAGCAGTGCGTGAATTAAAAGCACAGTTTGAAGTTCTGAAGCATCAGGATCAACTCCAGAGGTTAGGGATTAAGCAACCTTATCCTCCTCATTAGAATGATGTACCCTTTCCAACGAAATTCAAGCCACAATCAATGGTATTGTTTGATAGAAAGGCTTCTCCTAGTCAGTATATCAATTACTTTGATATTATGACTGTGCATCTGCAGAAAAATGATGCTCTTCTCATTCGAGTGTTCATCGGGTGCTTGACGGGTTCAGCTTACGACTGGTATCGTAGTTTACACGACAATTGTATTTCGTCTTTTGACGAATTTAAAGTAATATTTCTCTTCCATTTTTATGAAGGGGCATGGACATGAACATGTCCTCCTTAAAAGAAATCAAACAAAAGGAGAAGGAAGATACTCGAACGTTCATCGAACGTTTTCGACAGGCGACTCTGAAGATGCCTCCTGGTATGCCGGATTCAGCATTGATTGATACATACAAGATGAATCTGTGACCATCCATTGCTGTCTTCACGGGTTCCCAATTCACAGATTGGGCCTCGTTTATTATAGCAGCAGTTTCTGCCGAGACCAATGGTAGGTTGGCTCGTGAGCATGGGATGATTTTTGCCTCAGAAGATAAAGGAAAGAAAGGCTCTTCTGGTAATAATTCCGGCAATCGTAATAGGAAAGGAAAAGATACTCTTATGGTTAATCTTTCCAAAAACAAAACGACGTCGAATAATCAGGAGTCTTCTAAGCCAAAAGAAGAATACTCTTTTGATGAAAGTGATATCCCAGGGATATTTTAATGTCTGGTAAAGAGTGGTAAACTCCAAATTTCGGAGCCGAAAAGGCCAAATAAGGTGAATCTGACTGACAATCCCAAGTATTGTATCTATCAAAGATACATAAATCATCCCGCCAAGGCTTGTTATGTTCTAAAGAAGAAAATCCAAGAGCTAATCAATGCCAATGCTATTGCTTTAACTAAACGATAAGCATACGGTCACAACCAATATGGTTTCTCTTCAATTCGGAGGTTTTTCTCCTCAATAAGTCCCAGATGGGATTGTCCCAATTTTGAAGGCGATGAGGAAGATTGTGAATATCCCGCCTACCAGAGAGGAAAATAAAGGATTGTTGCCTCTCACATTAAAGAATGGTAAAATTATGTAGGTACATCCTGACTTAGTACCTGAAATGGAAGATGAAGAAAAAACTTCAAAATCCAAAAAAGGTAAGAAAGTCAAAACTTGTAACATAATTTCTCATGTTATTCTAGATCCTGATGATTTGGATCATCTATGGGATGGCATTCCTTTGAAAGATAGACTGAGAGGTTTGAACATATGTCCTCTAAGTCTGGCTCCTCCTACCAAGCTCAAGTTGACTCATCAGCAGTGGCTAGCTATGAACAGTGTTCCCTTATACGGGACACAACAAGTTTTCGATGCTTATGAAAAAGCTCCTACAGAGATTTTTTCTTGTATCCCGAATCCTTCTCCTCCCGTAGCTACAGAGGCTTCTATTCCTCATTCTCCTGTAGTTACAGAGATCTCTTCTCCTTTTTCTGTTGAACCACCTGTTAGAAGTCTGCTGCCCATTCACTTATACAGTCAACAATCAGTCCTTCTCATGAAAAAGATGGGCTATGACTTTCAAAAGACAGAGGGTTTGAATTATGATAAAGGAATACGACTTCCTTTACAAATTCAAAGTCAAAAATCTACTGTCGGATTGGGTTCTGAGGTTCCTCAAAAAATCCTCACAAAAAGAAGGTTAAGGGAAGGAAGACTAAATCCTGCAATATGGTACTTCCTTCTTCTGAATCTGAAGAAGAAACCTTTGCTGGTAAAAGATCTGGAAAAGAGTACCATAAAGATTATGAGGGATCCTCCAAAGAAACAGAGGATGTTGAAACACCACCAACTCAACCGTCTCTTGTTTCTGCTAAACCATCTCTGGTTGAGAAGGAGAAACAGAAAGCAGAACGCTTTGACGTCCCGTTGAAGTCTGCTTCCAGTCAAGGGGTGATGACGAAACCCTACAAATTTGATATTCTAGCCCAGTTAGCTAATACTCCGGCTAGACTCTCTATCTTCGAGTTGCTTCGCCTTTCTAAAGAAAGTCGCGAAACTTTGAGTGAAGCTTTGTTGCAAGCTGACTCATGCTTAGCTCAACTCAAGACTACCAATAATATACCAGTGTCATGCCCACAATGCCATAGTGTGATGGAGGTCATTCCTAACATTACCTTCACACAAGAGGATATGTTGTTGAAGCATAACAAGCACGACAGGCCTTTGTGCTATACTGGGTATATCGAATCTACTGAAGTTGACAGGATTTACATTGATCCTGGGTCTTCCATTAGCATAATCCTTCAGAGTATGCTAAGACCGTTGAGGATTCCTACTAGTGACTTGACTTACACTAGTACTACAATAGTTGGTTTCAACTCTGAAAAGAGTAAACCATTGGGAAAGATTCGTCTGAAGATTCAGATTGGTGATCTTCGAACTATGGCGACATTCTATGTTATTAACTCAGACGTATCCTACAACATCCTTCTTGGAAGACCGTGGATACATGAGCATAATATTGTGCCTTCAACTCTCCACCAATGCTTCAAGTACGTGGATTCCCAAGGGGTTGTGAAGACTGAGTTTGCTGATATCAATCCTTTCAAGGGTGTCGAAGCCTATTTTTCTGATTCAATGCTCTACAAACAAGAGCATGTAAAGAAGATATCAGACATGGCTGAAGATCGATCATCTGCCGAAGATCAGTCTATTAATGAAGATCCTCCAGAAGAGCAACCTCTGAAGATCAAAGTCAAAGGGCGAATCCAACCCCAACCTGTCAACGACCAACCTCTGAAGATCAAGGTCAAAGGGAAAACTCGAGCTTCATCTGAGGAATCAGTGAATGTTCCTGCCAGGAGCCAAGACCAACCCCTTATGATCAAAGTCAAAGGATATACTTCTCGTACGAATGATCCAGAACCACCATTGATCATCAACCTTGGCAAGTTTACGCAGAAAGCGGATGACAGTCCGTTAATGATTAATCCGAAGCGTAGCAGTCAAATTGTAAATGATGTAAATATTGATCATTCTGTACTTTCCAATATCAATAAAGATTTCCTTTTTGAGTATATGGCTGTCAAATTGGTTGAAAGAATGACTTTATCTTCTGATGATCAAAGTCATCAATATAAAGATGACATAGATACAGAGGAAACTTTATACATTGACCATAAGGAAAATTCTTTTTCTCCTCTTGTCGATGTTGGGCCTTATGCTCAAAGGTTCTTAACATCTTCTCCTTATCTTCTTTCTGTAGCCGCTTCATCACAAGCTTGTGTAACTTTTAGACGTTGCGAAGAATCTTATTTCGTGATTCCGTCTGATAAGAAAAACAAGCGCCAAATTGTGTTTGGCCTGGCTAGAAATATCTCTATTGTTCAGATGGATGATCTTAGAGATAAAGATAAAGGAAGAATTCGAATTGACAAATATAGTCAACAATCTCTCAAGATTATCCAGAATATGGGATATAATTTGAAGACTACGCAAGGTCTCAATCAAGGCAAGGGTAGACGATTACCATTATGTGGTGATCTATTTTACCAAAAAACTCGTCATGGGTTGGGATATGATCCGTCCCACATGTTTAATGATAATATACAAGAAGAATTCTCTTCTAGTTCTTCATAATCCTCAGATTCCAAAGAAATCCATTTCATCGAATCTGAATATGCTGGAGGAGACTATTATGATGAATCTGAGTGTATATTCTCAGTCAACATGGTTCAAACTGATGGCGAATCTGAGCCATTTGAAAATGACCCTTGGGCCCAACAGATGGACACACAGTGGGAACTTTGTTTTGAACAACGACAACCACCTACGAAGGATGAGATTCTTCAAATCGATATTGGAGACGAAACTACATCTAAGCCAATATTCATCAGTAAGAACCTTTCCGAAGATGAAAAGGAAGAGTTGAAAAAATTGATTAAAAATATATTGATATCTTTGCATGGGGATATGAGGATATGCCGGGTTTGGATCCTAAAGTTGCTACTCATAAATTCAATATTCTTCCTAATGCCAAGCCTGTAAAACAACAGCAGCGACGTTTTCGACCAGATATGATAGATGCAATTGAAGCTGAAGTCAAAAAGTTGATTACATGTGGCTTTGTTCGTGAAGAACAACATCCAGACTGGGTTGCCAATATTGTTCCTGTTATGAAGAAGAACGGAAAGGTCCGAGTTTGCATAGATTTTTGAGTTCTTAATACAGCTTGTCGAAAGGACAAATTTCCACTTCCAATTACTGATGTCATGATAGATAATATATGTAGTTTTGAACGCATGTCTTTCATGGACGGATTCTCAGGATACAATCAGATCAAGATGCATCTCGAAGATGAGAAGCATACTGCTTTTCGAACACCCTTTGGGGTTTATTGCTATACGGTTATGCCGTTTGGTCTTAAAAATGCAGGTGCCACGTATCAACGGGCCATGAGCAACATCTTTCAAGAACATCTACGAAAGACAGTTGAATGTTACGTAGATGACATTGTTGTCAAAAGTCAATCAAAAGATGATCACATTCAAGACTTAAAGACAGTAGAATTGATGCGTCAGCATCAATTGAAAATAAACCCTACCAAGTCCTTCTTAGGAGTTTCCAGTGGCAAGTTTTTGGGATTTGTCATCACTTCTCAGGGTATCCATGTTGATCCTGATAAAATCAAAGCAATTCTTGAAATGCGTCCTCCACGCAACTTAAAAGAACTCTGCGGCTTCCAAGGTCGCATTTCTTATGTCACGCCCCGATCCCGCTAGGGTCGTCCGTCTTGCCTGGATCCCTGCGGGATCGATCGTCCTCGCTAAGGCGTGATGCCGTACAAGCCTAAGTTGAGCTTGCACAAGGCCATGTACCTGCACAAAAACAACTAGTCAAGCAAAACACACGCACGCACCCATTAATTGCAGAAAACCAAATATTGGACACAGAGATTTGAAATGGAAATACTTCTTTTTATTCATAAGCTTGATAGGAATACAAGTACAAAGCTTTGCAACTCAGATTTGCCTTATAATTGGCTACGTGATTCTCTTTGAAACTCTCTTTTAAAAATAGCCACAATACCCATACATGATATCCCTTTATTACAAGCTGGAATTGAAAGACACCTTCAGAAGGAAAAGAAACTTGAACTTGACTTGAAATGAAAGAAAGCTTCGAGGCAGTCCGCAGCTCTACTGGGCTAGACGAGCTTTAGTGCCTCCTTGAAATCCTCCTGTCTCCTTTTACTTTCTGAAAAGGATGCCCACAACGTGGGTCAGCACACATCATGTACTGGCGAGCGGCTCTTCGCCGAAACTCACAAATATCTGCACTAATTCAACATGTGAAGCTACATATTTACTAGTGCTCTTTCTACTTGTCTAGGTTCTTTTTAACAATTCATAAGAAACATGACAGCAGAATATTCATAACCAACTTACCAACGCCGACTGTCATCCCTGCACAAAAATAGGTTAGCACAATTTACATATATAAAACATTCTCATTTATATCCCTGCATGTTAGGATTGCAATAAATCTCTGTCTATATGCATGAACCTAACTATTGTGGTCCATGGGTATTCCATTACTAGCAATCGAAACTTCTTGCCCAACTACTAATAGACTAACACCCTTTTTACCGCGGGGACTTCTAGCCCCAGGTGTCCTGTTCTCCCCTAGGTCGATCGACTCCAGGTGCCCCCAGAATCAATCGAAAGATTACCTCCTTGTGCACAAGTTGTCTAGACCAATGCGAATACAGCTATCAGATAATTTTACTATGTACGAGTCTAGGCAACATGTAAACATTTCCATTCTCTTCTTCTTGCACGGTCAAGCCGTGATTGCCATACCGAGCTATCTCGTTTAGGCCATTCATAAGAGCATACAGTTCATATTTAAGCAAGCAAGCGACAGTTCCAATTACATGAGATTCATTCATTTATCTTCTCTTATCTTTTGTTATTGAGGTATCGTTGATCACAGGGACAAGGCAACAGAGTGGACTAGAGATCATTTTTATTAGGGCGTACAAATAAATGCAAGCCCGGTTAAAGCAACTCACCGAGATGAATCTTAGTAGAGAGAAGGAGGGACTTCACGCGCCGTTCACGAACAGTTCACGCGTCCTACATTGGCACCAACAGATGATTAGCATACTTCGTCTCTTTCTCTCAAGATTCAGAATGAATGTGAAATGTGATGAAAGCGAACAATGAAAACCAATCATCGAAAACCAACACGAAAATGCATCCATCAAAACCAAGCAGCAAAAGAAAACATCCAACAAAACTCTTGGATTCATTTCAATAGAAGTTAATCCATCAATTGGAAAGGTTCATTGCATTTCATCCGTGATCAATCGATACCGGCAAGGATTTCCCCAAATACTCAGTTCAAGACTGAGTCAGCAAGCCGTAGGTATTACATAGTGGACCGCGAGAAGCGGGGCACTACAGCTTATATCCGGAGATTTATATCCAATCTCTCTGGGAGATGCCAACCATACTCCCGTCTATTAAAGAAGGGTGTATCATTTGTTTGGGATGAAGCGTGTCAGAAAGCTTTCAATGACATCAAGCAATACCTTACAAATCCACCTGTTCTAGTACCACTAGTAGTGGAAAGACCATTTTTGCTATATGTTTGAGCATTAGATCATTCACTTGGTGCTCTTCTTGCACAGAAAAGTGATATGGGTCATGAACAAGCAATTTATTATCTTAGCCGAATGATGGTCGGAGCTGAACACAGGTATACTCCTGTAGAAAAAGAATGTCTGGTTTTAGTTTTTGTTGTTCAAAAGACACGACATTATGTGTCAGGACAAACTATTCATGTCATCTCCAGAATAAATCCTATTTGGGTACTGATGAAAATCTGAGCATTCTTAATTCCAGGTTAGCTACCTAGGCGATGTTGCTCACTCCTTATGACATGGTCTATGTACCTCAAAAATCAGTGAAGGGTCAAACGTGTCACGACCCGCACCTACTGTGAGGGTACGAGCGCGTAACAACGCCCAGCCTACGTCGCAGAGTCGGCGCTAGAACGCTGTCCTAGGTTACTATCTACTCAACAACTCACGCAATTAAATAATGAACTTGTCAAATCTCAACTCCGAACGGAGGACAAGTATAGATATAATGAATCTCAATCACAGTCTAAGAACGATAAGATATCACAGAAGATATAACTAAAGGCTAAATAACAGAAATAAAATCCAACAACTAAAAATATAATCTCAAATAATCTCAACTACAAATCTTAACTTATATACAACTCCAGTTCTAAACATAAAAGCTAAACAACAACTAGCTAATCTCCTAATCACTCTTGAGTGTCGGGACCAAAGGTAGCTAAACTATCTCCACAGTAATATGTAGGGCATGTGTCCCCAGGGCAGTCATCTATAAAATTTGCAACAGGTCCAGTCAGGACAGGAACGAGTACAACTCATCAAGAAAATCCAAGTAAAAGACAGGAAACTATAAAGCAGTTATAGACAGTTTTATTGATGAATATGGCAGTTTATATACAGGTGATGGTATGGTGAACAGATAAGATACAAGGAAAGTAAGTAACTAAAACAAGAGAAGAATGATGGCAATGAAGACTGTAAATAAATCTAGCTGAACTAAGGTAACATAATGAGTCCAGGCAGTAATGTAAAACAAGTGTAAGCTACTATAAATCCAGTACGGGATGAATCTAATACAAGATGATTCCAGTACAAGATGATTCTAGGTAGTGATCAAGAATCCAGGTGAGTCCATCTATTCTAATAGTGTGTTCTAAAATACCGAGATCGACATATAAATGGCTGTGGGTAATCAGGCACATCCATCACTGATCAGGCGAGAGATGGCTATGCTTCCAGTAGATTTCAGTTGGAGATTCCAGATTTGGGGTATGTCTACATGTCTTACTCAATATTTCCCCGTCCTGCAATACAAATGAATCCAGAATTCGACACGAGAATCGAAATAAGTCCAGACAAAATATGATGATTCTAGAAATAGATTCCGGAATGATTCCAGTAATTCCAGTAATAGAGGCCAGATAATATGGTGAGTGTGTCGCATACATGAATCCAAAAATATCCATACGTGTGGTATCAGAGAATCACATAAAACTAAATAGAACTGAAATACAGTAACTGGCAAATAAATGAGAGAACTATCAGAGAATGTACTCGCCTGATACTCTGAAAAGAGTAGTGTAATGTCAGATGTCTGCACCGGAGTCACAATGTCCTAAATAGAACAGTACAGGTTATAATATGCTTAAAATAATACAAATGAAGTCTATGATGCAATCTACATGTTTCTAAGTCAAATCTAGGTCAAAGTCAACTCTAAGTCAACCCTGGTCAACTATCTAGGTCAAACTAGGTCCATGTCAAACTTGGTCAACTCTGGGTCGACCGAAGTCAACTACAATAGTCAAACTAGGTCAATCTTAATCTAGTCAAGTCTCACTAGGCCTAACCAAGCCTAGACTAGCAAACACACCCAATTTCTAGGCTATACAAGCCAACCACACTCCTATACTGGCATTCAAGCCAGAAACACAGGTTTATGAGCCATAGGCTATATGCCTAGGCTAATCACATAGGGATACACCCAAGTGTAATGTGCCATGCATATAGGCTATAGGCCATATAGGCTATATCATACAGATTGTATATACATTACATTAATATAATATCACACACATTCACCACATTATTATCAAGTATAAGATATATATACATACATAGAGTGAATAGAGAGAGAGGGGTAATGGCATGTGTCATGGCTGGTTGAATGTGTTAGAGAGGGATGTGTGGTGTGTATGAGCATGATACAGTACAATTTGTGTAGGCTAGGTGTATATCAATGTGTGTGTGTGTGTGTGTGTGTATAGTGGTGTCTCAGTTTCATTACATATGTGTGTGTGTTACAAAGGTGTTAACAGTAATTAAAATAGGAAAATATGTTAGTGTCAAGGCATGAGTGTGACAAAGTGTGTGTAGTGTGTGTAAGAGTGGACAAGTGACATGAACAATTGTGTGTGTGTGAATTGAACATTGAGTGTGTGTGTGATGTTGTGTGTACAGTTCATGAGTGTGTGTAGTGTAACAGGGAACAAATCAGCCCATGTGTAAACCTGAAAAGAAAAACAGTGTGTTATAGAGCAATGCAGTAGTGTGTCGAGCCATGGTGAGTGTGTATGCTCAAATTAGTTTTGTGAAAAGTTAACATGGTGGCATGGCAACCTAGGACAGAACATTAAGGTAGAGGGTTGGTTGATAGGGGGGTCTGAACATGTAGAATAAGGACTCTAAAATTTGTGAAGGATATCAAGTATCCACAACCTGAGCATTCTCTTGAACATGGACTGAACTTAATGCACTTGGAAAGGGCAATATGGATAGTACAAAGAGATATTCAAGTGTCAAGGACTGCTACCAAAACATTTGATACCAATAGTCCATACTTGAGACTACAAGGAGGTGTGGACTGAACCAAAACACATAAAGGGCTGTGCTCTGGACTCAAGTCTGGACAGAGGGAAAATAGGACTGAGCAGTGCCATTTTCTGAGAGGGCATATGCATAGGTTAAAGGCAGTGAAGGATGGTGGACAGGTATAGTTCAGTTTGGGCTGAACATGAGATAAGGGATTTGGACATGAGGATAGCTGGAAACTGAACCAACATCCCAAAACTTGATCTCTGAGTGAGAGATTGGAACCACATCTAGGGAACTGGACATCAAATGGGAAGTGGTGATCAAAACATAACCAATAGTTTGAACAAGGTTTAAATTCAGGAATTCAAAAGATGAACTGTGTATCAGTCCACTTGACAGTTTTCAATAACAGTTGATAATGCCAAACCAAAGCGAAAACTTCATTCCTAATATAAATCACAACCAAACATTCAAGTAATGTAATTTCACATGTATATGAATTTATATGATGGTTTAAACATGGTAAAAAATGGTTTGAAACTCATTATATTTCGAAAATTTCAAAACAGTTAACAGTGCATTGACAGTCTAAAGCAATAAGCATTTAATCTAAACTGAATTCGAAAGAAACCCGATATCTCCATACATGTATACATAAGGATCATAAGGATCATCTAAATATGTCAAATAAATATTAATTCAGTTAAAAAATAGGTTTAAAAACCAGACAGCGTCGTGCACGCGTGTGTGTCACTCCAAGACACGACACATTGCACGACACATGCCATGGTCACGTCCACGTGTTCGCCACATATAGGGATAGGTGTCCATGGCCCTGCACACTATCCTAGGTACGTGTCGTGTCATTAGAGTTGTGTCAGTGGCCAAAACGCTCACGTGCACAGCCGCGCGCGCGCGGCCAGTGCGACCAGTACGAGAAGGAGAACTCCTCGCACACTCCACCAACCCACCCCAAATTTTGGGAGGATGGTGGCAGAGGTTGCCCGACCTCTACGCCAAAAATAGGGTCTTGAAACTTCGTGTCGTTTCCTACAGAAGTGTCGGGCAGCATAGGACTGCACGGCATGTGCTGCGAGCGTGTTCGTGTCTGTTTGGCACGGACACGGCTCGAAAATCAACTCAGTCCATGGGGAAAATAGTAAACACATATAAATCATATTTCCATTCAAATAATTTTCAAAAATAGCAAATAAATTCCCTTTGTGACATTTCATCGAACACCTATATGTATACTATGACACGTGTCCGATACGGACACCAAACGGACACAAAATTCACCCAAATTTCTGGGACACCTAGGGGACTCCTACATCTAGCCCTACATGCAAAAAAAACTGAAATTTAAATCAATTTAAAGGGTTTTACCTATAGGTACAAATTACAAGAAAAGGCTCCAAATGGGGGGTGTTCCTCTTGATGGCCAAATGCTCCAAATTGATCCCAACCTGAAATGGCTCTCCAGCAACAGTCCATAAACTCAATCTAGAACCCAATGCAAAAGACTAGGATAAAAAAGGAGATCAAATGAATAAAATGGGAATTTTTGGAAGGGGGAAACTTACCTTTCTTTTTTTCAAGTATTGGAATAATAAAAAGAGGCAAGCCATAATGAACAAGTGTTTAAATAGGGTGGGGATCCCTATGTGGCTGTTCATAGGTTCAATAATTAGGGTTAGGGTTCACTAAATGGCCCATGGGCTTAAGTCATGATCAATTAAATAATTAAGCCATAAGTCATTTCATGAAATCATAAGTCATGACTTAAATCACTAAACAAAATCCCCTTACTCTAAATCTATTCTCTAATGACTAAAATAGGTTAACTCAAGTTAGACTAGGGTCACCATGGCTAGGGTTAGCTTCTAGGCTAGTCCACTAGGTCTCAACAAGTCAAAGTCAACTAGAATTCACCAATTCAACAAATCACCAAATAATTCAAATAAGTCAAAATGACCAAATTACCCCTAGGCTAAAAATGATAATTAAGTCATTATAATAACATGGTCAGGCTCTAGGTCATACAGTCTCTCAGGTTTCACTAGCAGCACATCAAAATCACAAGTCATGACTTAACCAGCTTTTAAATAGTTTAAAAATTATTAAAAATCACTAAAAATCATAATATGAATCAAATATCAATAATTACCAATTATAATTACAAAATTTCAAAATTACCCTCATCTGGAAAACTGGGTGTTACAAAATATTAGCTGATTTCTTAGCAGCTCACCCTATACCTGAAACATCGAAGCTATATGAAGATATTTCAGATGAAGTCGTGGATTGCAACATGACTTTGAGGGATGATATTTGGCAATTATACTTTGATGGAGCATCACGGGTTGGACCTAAAGGCAATATCGTCTCTGGAGTAGGAATCGTCTTAGTTTCTCCTGACAAAATAGTCATATACCGTGCTTATTCTCTCAATGAGCCATGCTCTAACAATGTGGCAGAATACAATGCTCTGTTGATTGGTCTCCAAATAGCAAAAGAATTAGACATTGAATTCTTGGAAGCCTATGGAGATTCTTAACTGATTGTTAATCAAGTTAGAGGGACTTATGAAGTCAGAAATCCTGATCTCATCCCTTATCATCAAGTGGTAATCGAGTTGGTCCTTTCATTCAAAGGATTTTTTATCAAATTTATACCACGTTCTCAGAATGTGGAAGCTGATGCTCTTGCTAGCCTAGCTGCAGATTTAGCTGTTCCAATTCGAAGATAAAATACAATTACTTTGTTAGACCGAGACTTATTCTGTGTCAAGAATAATCAGTATATTGAACAGAGTTATACTACAGAGTCAAGTTCCCAGCAGAGGGATTGGAGAAGTCCATTTATTGATTATGCAGTTCATGGGATTTTACCTAAAGATCCAAAAGAAGCTGCATCAATCAAGAGATGATCATTTCGATTTTATTATGATTCGTCTTTACATATGCTATACCGTCATTCATATGATGGACTTTTGCTGTGCTGTCTCTCAGAAAGTGAGGCTAAACAAACACTTCGCAAAGCTCATGATGGTATTTGTGGTGCTCATCATCCAGGTCCGAAATTACAAGACCGCATTCGAAAAATAGGATATTATTGGCCATCCTTGATAGCAGATGCTGTGGATTATGCCAGACGATGTAAAGCATGTCAGATTCATGCTAATTTTATTCATCAACCGTCTGAATTCTTGCATCCTACGGCAGCTTCTTGGCCCTTCGAAGCTTGGGGCATGGACATTATTGGTCCGATTAATCCTCCTTCTGTCAAAGGACATCGGTTTATATTGGCTATAACCGATTACTTTTCTAAGTGGGCTGAAGCATTTCCCCTTGCTGAAGTGAAAACATCTAATGTGATTAGCTTCATCAAACACCATTATTTATCGCTTCGGGATTCCTCGACGGATAATTCATGACAATGGACCACAATTTGCCAGTCAGACATTTTATTGATTTTGTGATAAGAATCGAATTCAAAATCTGGCTTCTACGGCTTATAATCCAGCTGCTAATGGTTTAGCCGAAGCTTTCAACAAGACGATCATCAAACTTCTCAAAAAGTTCGTCTCTTCTAATAAACGTGATTAGAATAAGAAACTTGGAGAATGTTTATGGGCTTATCGAACGACAGTTCAAACTCCTACTGATTTTACACCATTTTTATTGGTCTACGGATGCGAGGCTGTCCTTCCATTGGAAATTCAGATTCCATCTCTTCGAATAGCCATTGCTAATGAGCTAACTACATAGAACAATGATCGCTTACGACTCGAAGAACTTGAAGGATTAGACGAGAAGCGACTTCAAGCACAACAGCATATTGAGCTATATTAAGCCCGTATATCTCAAACTTTCAATCGTAAAGTTAAAGAGAGGGTATTCAAGGTCGGTGAGCTAGTTTTAGCCGTTCGAAGACCGATGGTGATGACTCATAAAAGCAAAGGAAAATTCCAAGCAAAATGGGAAGGCCCTTATGTTATCGAGATAGTTTTTTCCAACGGTGCTTATCGATTATCTAAGCTCAATGGAGATTTACTCATGATGCCGATCAATGGCAAATTTCCTAAGAAATACTATGTGTAAAAAAAAGAGAAACACAGAATGAAAATAAAATCTTTTTATTTTTGTTCAGAACAAAGGATTAAGGACGAGGACCACTGCCTTCCTTATTGAATACATAGTCAGCCAATGCATCAAAGACATCATTGCCTGAGTTCACAAAAAACTTGCAGGCAGCTATCCTCAGTACCTCTTCTTCAGAAGTTTTTCCTGGTTCTACTAAGAAAGCGAGGATGTCTTGGGGGTGGCTTGGGCGTAGAAGAGCCTTCGCATATTCCGGTTGGGCCTGACACAATTGGCTCAGCGGGGCGCATCTCGATGATGTCCTCAACTTTTATGGTGACTTCAGTCTTTTGAAGCACGTCCTTGGAAGACATTTCCAATAGGGGAGTGAAAATAAGGATGAAACTTTACAAAGAGTTCTCATCTATTTATAGGAGAGAGCTATTAATGAACCGGTCTTGGAAATTGAAACAACCTTTTCATTCCCAAAAAGACCTATTCATTCATTACATCAGATTCATCCATTTAATTATGGAATTGAAATGATCTTTCTTTTCTTAAAATAAACGCTGGTTCATTCATTCTTTCATCGATATTGGCGTATGTCCTCAATGACGTCTATCTTCTTATTTCCCCGGCTACCAATGTTTGGTTAAGCTGATTACTTGTCTTCTCGGAGCAAAATTTCAATCTTTTATTTTATCAGTTGATTAAAAGTTGGATTTGTTATTTATCATGTTCTCATGACCTCTGAATAAATATTTAAGTCTGCTTGTATTTTCTATCTATCATATCTATTTGGCCTCTGAATAGATATTAATCTATTTTTCTTTGAGTTGTTACGATCTGTCATGTCCGTATTACCTCTGATAGTATTGTATAATCTAAACAAAAAATGAGATTTTATTATCTATAATGTCCATATTACCTCTGGATAGATATGATTTATTGAGTTTCAAAGACTTATCATGTCCATATTACCTCTGATAAGTGTTTTCTATCTCATTCCTATTGTTTAAATTCAAAATAAATGATAGGATCACAAAACAAATATTTTATTCATTTATTGAATAAGATAAAAGGTTACAAAAGCTCCCTATTTGTCTAAGGCGGAGCAGATATATCTTTCAGCAATTTTTGGAGCTCTGCTAAACGCTTCTCACGAGAGCCCATTACTTTTTCAGTAGCTATCTTTCTTCGGGTCTCTGGAGTGGAAAGGGGCAAAAATTTAGCGAAAATAGCTATCAAATTTTCCCTAGCATCATCAAGGTGCTTGATAGTAGATTCAGCTCCAAAAACTTGTTCCTCCAGAATTGAGCTCTGTGTCAAATATTGGTCATGAGCTGCTATTAGTTGCTCCTTCTCAGCTTTCAGACGAGCTAGTTCAGCCTCCACTTCACGAATTTTATCATTTTGTTCCTGAATTTTTGTATTCGAAGTGTCGTTGGCTTCTCTATAACGCTCCAACTAAGGCTTTGCATCAGCTAAGAGAGCTTTCTCTTTGGCAACTTTACTGCTGTGTTCTCTGAGAGAGTCGTTGAAAGTAGTCTCTCTAGCAGTGTATTCAGCTGATAAAGCGTCATACTCAGCTTGAATGAGACTTTCAGTAGTTTCACTTGTCAACCGCAGATATTCTTTGATAGGTTGCTCAAGTTCTTCTACCACCTTTTCTAGTGTAGTTGCTCTCAACATCATTAAACATGGCGACGTTCCTGATAGTGGAAATAATTGCGCCTTTTAAACTTTCATAACTGAGGCCCCTATTCAGGACCATGTCAATCAAAGCTGCCAGTGTCTTGTAGAAAGTTTCAGTATGAATCTCAACTAAGATATTCATTTCTGCATTTGAGCTTGGCGATGCAGCAATCTCTACTAAGTCTCTTTTTCGAAGACTAGGGGTAGATGTGGTGGCTCCGACAGCAGACTGAGATAAAGATGATGTTGTCGTCACTACCATATCCAATTGATTCCTGGGAATTTCAGGGATTATGTCTTCAGCACTAGCAGATATGGTTGCTCCGGTAGCAGATTGAGATATAGACAAAGTTGTCATTGCTACCATAGCCAACTGATCCCTGGGAGCTTCAGGGATCAAGTCTTCAGTACTTGTTACTCCAGCCGTTTCTGGAGTTCTGGTGGCAGTAATTGTGGTGGATGGAGTGATAGTTGGAGCAGCTGATTCAGGTTCAGGCATTGTCTCCTCATGAACTTCTGCTGGATTAATAGTAATAGCAGAGGATGCTATCATGAGATTTCCAGTTTCAGTGGATGATTTGACTATGCCTTCATCACCTTCTTGGAATTCTGGCTGTTCAGACTCTGGAAACACTTCAATCTCTTCATTGAGATCAGTTCCTTCTTCAGCAGCTGTTTCTTGATCTGCAGTTGATTTTTCTGCAGTTTGTTCTTCTTCTCTATTGTCAATATGAGAAGATAATCCTGGTTGAACCTCTGTTTCAAGCTTGTCGTAGTTCCTCTTCTGGTTGAATTTCCTCTACTCCATCTGAAGAAGAACTCTCTTCCTCAGACTCCGGGTTCTCCTCATAAATATTTTCTGAGGAGAATGAGGAGCTATAGGTTTTGGTACAATAATAACACCTGCAAAATGAACAAAACAAATTAAAAAAAAAATCATAATGTATAATCTTGTATAGATTTTGTATATATACCTGGAGTAGGTGTAGAACGTGACAAATATGCGTCATAATCCCCATCCCAATCTTCATCACCAAAATCGAGAGCTGGTTCATCCAATGGGATAGGCTCTGGAGCGATACCTTCAACCGTTTGTGCCTTTTGTGGCAAGGTTAAATGAAGTGAAGTACTAAGGCGTCCTGGCGATAAAATCCCTACAGCTTCAGTTGATGTGGCTGCTTGGGAGGCTGAGGATCCTTCTTCAAAATGAGTTGAAGAGGATGCGACATGTGGCGGCTCTTCGACAGAAATGTCATCCTCTGGAGTAGCAGCTCTTGGTTTGGAAGGCATTTTGACGGTGACCTTTTTCTTCCTTTCGGGAGTCTTCACTGGAAGAGTAGTAGCTGTACTCTGCTTCCGTTTGCGAGATTTCCCAATAATAATAGGTTCTGCAGCCTCTTCTCCAATTCCTGTAGCAATAACTTCCAGATATGGATCTGGAACAGCAGCATCGTCAGGGATATCTGTTGGTACCCTGACTGGCTCTTCAACATTGCCTTCCTTAGGCCATCTCAGGCTACCTTTCATATTATAGCCATGGGCAAAGGAATGGATAGAAGCGTTGTAGGAGCGTAAAAAGTGCTTCATAGAATGAGTCAAAGAGATGGAGCATTTCACTCAAAATGATCCACTTTACGCCTAAGACAGGCTAATCATTTTACGCCAGGGTCAAGCCAATTGTTTTACGCCAGAGATAAGCTAACCACTTTACGCTGGTCAAAGCTGTCAAGTCTTGCATTTAATGCAAAGTCTGACATGAAGATTTACTGACGGCGTATATTACAGAATTCGAAGGGATTTGTTTTACACAGAGACCAATGTTGTCGTTTAGTATGCGGACTGAGCTATTTTATGCTCACAATATGGCTTCTTTTACGCATGGAGATTATATGAGTTTTTACGCTCAAAAGTTGACGTGTGCATAAAGTTTATTTGGGCTACTTTTACGTTCAAGGTTGTTTAACAACCACTTTACGCGAAAAGTCCATGTCAGGGCTATTTTACGCCTAGTCTACTACTTTATGCTCAGAGTATTTTGGGTTGCTTTTACGCCCTATTCTTCACCAATTTGGAACGTGGTTTGCCTACATGACTTTCATGCCACATATCTCGAAGAACGTGTGTACGTGCATCCTATTCTTATTGAAATGATGGGACACGTGTCAACGTATGCAGAGGATGACTTCGGTCATGGGTGGCAGTTATTAGCGTAAAGACGAAACTTTTGCTGAGTTTTTACGCACAAGAAGCCAAGTCTATAAATAGACTTATTTTTCTCATATAAAAAGCACAGAGACAGGAGGAGAGAAAACAGAGAGATTAGAACTCAGAGATTTTGATTCTCCAGAGCATTCTTTTTCAACCTTTCTTTCAGAACAGAGTGAAGCAAAGCAGGAAAGCATTCGGCCTCGCCATCAGTGCCCAAGTATGTCGATACCTTTCTGGTGACTTAGTTCTTCCGGCTGTTCATCTTTAAGCAGTGATCTTCATCACCATCGTATGGTCCAAGGAACAAAGTGGTCGCTTTCAGATCAGACTTCCATAGCAATACTTTCCAGAACAATTTGTACTTTTTGTACTTTTTTTGTTTTATTTTCAAAAGCCAAACACAAAAGCATTTTTGTTAAGTGAAACAAGCGTAAAAGTGAGCATATGAATGAAGAATACGTAGCTCTGTAGTGCTGGTGGCAGTTGAGACTTGAATTTGGCTCCCGTACGGGCAATACTGAAATATCTCCAACCCCTGGCACCATCATGTAGTTTTCCGTAGTGACGGAAACTGGTACAGGGATTACCAACATGAAGTTGGTCATACCCAAATTGACGAGCGAACCTACTGGGTAGATATGGTTTGAACGTGCAATTATCTTCATTTCTGTACATCAGGTGAGAGGGTCTGATGTACTGAAGCCATCTGAAGACTGATGGTGGCAATACAGCTCTTCCTTCGACTTTATCTTCAAATTGAATGCCGAAGCAATCTGCTAAAACTTGTGGCCGAGTACAGAAGAAATTCCAACCATAAGAATAGTTCAAAACTGTTCGGGTATCTGCCACCATCGTGGCAGTCTATGTAGCTGTAGGCCTTTAAAAATGACAGTCACGTTGAGTTGATCAGGACAGAGTCAAAAGTCACGCTCAGTTGATCAGGACAATATTTATAAATCATGCTGAGGAGACAGCTCATCATTTGTCAGAGAGTAATTATGACTGACAGCACAACAGTCGAAGAATGTCTCTTCGTATGCCACGTATGTACAGAATTCGAGAGATCACAGCCGTCTATTGCATGATTTTCGAAATCTTCTTCAGCAAGATTCAACCTTCGTCAAGTTGGCGTACCAAAAGAGCTTCTTGTCATTTAATACGACTGACAAAAGCAATCACTGTCAGAGATTTTGTGTCAGTCGAGGCACGCTGAATCAAGACAACTGGCAGTCTTATCTCAAGTCTGCGTGTATTGTGAGATCTTCATCTCAAGTTTGTGTGGATTTTGAAGTTTTCTTCCTCAAGTCTGCGTGGATTTTGAAGTTTTCTTCACCAAATCTGCGTGGATTCTGAAGCTTCCCGCCCCAAGTTTGCGTGGATTTTGAAGCTTTCTACCCCGAGTCTGCGTGGATTTCGTCTTCAACAAGTCTGCGTGGATTTTATCAAATTGGAGTACGTGGCAGCCATGCCACTGATCTCTCGCCTGCGTGTCCTGTAACTTGTACACGACTCATGCATGATCGCCATGTCTCCAACAGTTACAGGCCACGTCCAGTAACTGCTCAAACCTTGCGTATGTTAAATCCTGCGTGATTTTCAACTAAGCACAGGCTGTGAAGACAGTTATCTTTTCAGTTATTATTTTTGACTCTATAAATATAGTTCTTTTTCTCATTCATGGGACAGATACATAGTTATCTACGGTCAAAATTTTGAGAGCTTTTCTTCTTCGCATAGTCCAAGGGATAAAGTGATCGTCTTCTAGATCAGATTCCAACAGTTGTAATTTTCCCAGATACACAATAAATAAAGGAATTTATTTATGGAAAACAAATTGGCGACTCTGCTGGGGAAAACCATCTCCTCTTCTGAGATGGCAACAACTCAATGCGATACTTCGTCAATTGGCTCGACGAAGAAGGTGATGACGATCCAATTCGATCAACTCACCTATGAAGAAATACAGCGGGCTAAGAGTGGCAAGTCTACTTCAGCCTCCATCATCACTGCCAAGTCGAAGAGACACTCTGTCTATGTCCCTAAGAATCAGTTGGCAGCCAATGGTGAAGTCTCTGCCACAGTGTCTACTCCTAACACTGGCAAGAACTCTACTGCAAGCACGCACACTCTTGTGCGCTCGAAGATGACAGCAATCAAAGATCACGCTAACAGTACTAGCTCCTTAGCCAAATCTGTTCCAGTATGTGTCTCCAAAATTAAAAGTCACGCTGACAGTACTGGCTCCTTAGCCAAATCTGTTCCAGCGTGCAATTTCAACCCCAAAAGTCACGCTGACAGCACTGGTTCCTTAGCCAAGTCTGTTCCAGTGTGTAATTCTAAAATCAACAATCATGCTAACAATACTGGCTCTTTAGACAAATCTGTTCCAGCGTGTATTTCCAAAGTCAAAAGTCACGCTAACAGTACTGGTTCTTTAACCAAGCCTGTTTCAGCGTGTATTTCATCTAAGAAGAATAGCTCTTTAGCTATCTCTTCTTCTTTGCCAAGTTCTACTAGAACTGGGGGTGGTCTTCCATACAAAGTCCCTTCGAAAAGGAATAACTCTTTAGTTGTTTCTTCTGTTCTTGTAGTTTTTACTTCAGGAACAGCTTTGACTGGACAATTTTGTTAGTCAAAGAAAAGGAGATGGTCTTTTGACTACTTTTCCTTCTGGACATTCTATGTCTCAAAACTTGAATGAGTCTAAGAAGAAACATTCCTTAATGTCTTCTTCTATGACTTCTTCGAATTGGGCACAGAATCTGTCCATAAAAGAGGGTCTGTTACCAACTCCTAATCAAGGGGGTGGTTAAACTTTTCCTTCTCTGCAAATATCCAGATCAATGGAAGGAAAACTCCATGTTTCCAAAACTAATGTGTTACCTCCAACTGATCTAAGAACAAAACTTAACACTTCTGGTGTTAAGAAACCATACCAGTTGGAAACAAGGATAAGAGATCCAGATACAGAGTATGCAAGAAACTATGTGGCTCATATTAATCATTCTCTATATAATCAAGAGCCATCAAGACCCAAGAACAGGAAATATACTCCTCAATCTTCACAAACAGATTTACGAGAATATCTTCAACAGAAGAGAAGAAGTGATTCTGTATAAAAGGACCATGCTGAATGTGACTTCTATCCAAGAGTCATAATTCAATGCAGATGTCAATCAATGGCTCATGACCATGTTGATCATGAATATGACTTCCAGCCAAGAGTCACAATACAATACAGATGTCAAACTAAACGACAATCTGTCTTCAATCGGATTCAGTGTGAACCTATGCCTGATGAAGATGAGCCTTTGTTTGCTTCTGTCAACATGACCTCTCGGGATGCTGGGGGTAGTGTTGATAGTCCAGATGGAGTATATAGAAATACCAGAGCAAGAGTCCTGGCTTCTAGTCAAAGAAATTTGATCTCTGAAGATGATTCTGAATTCCTTGGAGAATCTAACTTCCCACCTCTTCCTACTGGGGGTAGTTCTCCTATAATTGACTTTGATGCACAAAGCAATGATTCAGAACAAACAACATCTACTAATTCATCAATAATCCCTCGTACAGTCACGACTTATATGGTTGATGGGAATACTGATGAACCTTCTTCTTCCTTGACTCCTCAAGATCAAAGAATTGCTTCTTTAGAACAGCAAATGAAGTCTATGGCTGATACTATGAAATCAATATATGAACTCATGACAGCTCAGTTGCAAAATCGACAGACTGTACCAGATGCCATACCAACTGACGCTGATATGAGTCCAGTACAAGTTCCTCCAGCAGTACAATCCAATACTCCTGGACCAGCTCAACCAAACCCTAGTCTCTCTGGAGCTGGGGGTAGTGCTTATAATGCTGTTCCTTCTCCCAACTATTCTCTACAAGTTATAACTCCACAATCTTCCGGAGTTGTTAATGAGGAATTGAGGAATCTCAAAACTCAATTCGAGGCATTCAAACAGAAGGATGGTTTACAAAGGTTAGGCATCAAGCAACCTTATCCGATAGAATGGAAGCAAGTATCGTATCCTCCTAAATACAAGCCTTCCACTATCTCATTCTATGATGGAACCACTTCTCCAAGTCAGTTTATTTAACTTTGAAGTAATGAATGACCAGCTGCAACCAATCGACGCCCTCCTTACTCGGGTGTTTGTTGGATGTCTCAAGGGAACGACTTATGAATGGTATAGAAGTCTTCCAGATGGGAGCATTACCTCATTTGCCGATTTCAAACAGATGTTTCTTGAACGGTTCTATGAAGGGCTCAATGACATGACTATGTCTGCTCTTATTAGAATCAAGCAGAAAATAATGAAACTACGGAAGAGTACATTGAACGGTTTTGAAGAGAAGCTCTGAAGATGCCTCTTGGAACTCCTGATGCTGTCACTATCGACACATGCAAATCAAATTTATTGTCAATCATCAGCATGTGGACAGGATCCATCCAATTCCAAGACTGGCCTTCTTTCATAGTTAGTGCCAAGGCTGCAGAAATTAGTGCTGAAACCTTCAAAGGTTTAGGAGTGCAGATGACTCCCAAAGAAACAGGTCAAGGTACTAACAATAAAAACAATGCTCGCAAAGGAAAAAAAACTCTTGAAGTTAATCTTCAGAGCAAAGATGCATCAACTGTTCCTACTTCTACAACTCAACAACTAAGAACACCTCGCCCCAAGGAAGAATACTCTTTCGATGATGACGATGTCCTTGGTATCTTTGAATGTCTGCTGAAAGGTAATAAGATACAATTACCTGAGATCAAGAAACCTGATGAAGCTGGTAAGACAGATCATCCCAAATACTGCCCATATCACAGAATGCTGGGTCACACAATTCGTACATGTTATGTACTAAAAGAAAGATCCAAGAGATGATTAAGTCTGGAGCTATCTCTCTTACTCCGAAAGAGAAGACTGTCACCTCCAATGTCGTCTCTATGCAATTCGGAGATTTCCCTCCTCAACTTCTTGAAAATGGGATTGTTCCTATTCCCAAGGCAACTCTTGAAATAGTGAATATTCCTCCTCCGTAATCTGAAGGATTAGTGCCAATCACTTTGGAAACAGGAGAAATCATGTGGATTCATCCTGATCTAGTGACAGATTTTGAATCTCCTCAAAGGACTACTTATCGAAAGTGCAAAAAGGCTGGAAAGATTAAGTCATGTCATATGACGTCTCTTGGGTCTACCTCTGACACAGAGCCAAAAGAGAAAGAAGAAGCACTTGCTGGTGCTACTCGAACGGGGAAACCTTATCTAAAAGATTATTCCAAGAATCCTGAGGATACTCTTGATATCCCTCTAGCTGATAAAGATGCTCCTAATGTTCCTCCTGAAGAAGAATCATCCACTGTACCTATTCCTTCAACTACCCCAGTCGAACCTATTTCTTCCAAGCCTACAGCTCTGAGAAAGGCAAACAACAGGCTCGGTTTGATAAACCAATCAAGAAGTCCCCTCCTCTTGGACTTCAGAAACCTTATAATTTTGACATTTTAGCTCAGCTTGCTAATACTCCAGCTACAATGTCCCTCTTTGAACTTCTACGCCTTTTCAAAGAGACTCGGGAGACGTTAAGTGAAGCACTTCTACAGGCTGACTCTTGTCTTGCACAATTGAAGAAGCCAGATGCAGAACCTGCCACTTGCTTACATTGCAACAGTGTATTGGAGATTATCCCAAATATCACCTTTACACAAGACGACATGCTACTGGAGGATAATCGACATGATCGGCCTCTCTACTACACCGGTTATATCGATACGATGAAGATAGATTGTATCCTTATTGATCCAGGGTCTGCTATAAGCATAATGCCAAAGAGCCTATTAGATGAACTAAAAATCCCTCTTCACAAACTCTCCAAGACGGTTACTACTATCCTGGGATTCAATCAAAGCCGAAGCGAGCCTTTGGGAAAGATTCATCTGAAGCTTCAAATAGGTGATTTCAGATCCAAAGTCACTTTCTATGTGATCGAGATCGTGGGATCCTATAATCTTCTTCTGGGGAGGCCCTTTCTTCATGAAAATAATGTGGTACCTTCTACTCTTCATCAGTGTTTTAAATACATTGATAGCAATGGAAGAGTACAAAAAGAAGTTGCTGACATAAATCCCTTCCATGGGGTTGAAGCTTATTTCAATGATTCCCGAATGTACAAAGAAGAATATACAAGGGTCATACAAGCTATGGAGAAAGAGGATTCACAAAGTGAGACCTTAATAATTCCTGTTAAAGGTCGAACTACTCAGCAATAATCTCCCAAACTCTCTGGAGAAGGTTCTTTCATCATTCCGGTGAGTGGACGGATTTCTCCGTTACCTCAGTCGTTTGTTCAAGACACAATGATTATTCCTGTCAATGGGCGTACTGCAGTTCCTGCATCTCCATATGTGAAACAGAATACTCTGCTAATTCCAGTTGGAGGGCGGATTATTCTTCCATCTCAAGCTTCAAGGGAGCTCACCTCTTCTGAGCTATTTGTTATCGATCTTAATCGAAACAACGCTTCTTCTCGTTCATCTTCTCCCTCTTTAGTCATTGATTTGGCTAAGATCTCTAAGGCTCAGCCTTCTCCCAATGTAAATATTGCTGCTTTTACATTTAATGAAAAGTCTCCATCTTTGCAGTACGTTGATGTGGGCAATTATGTTCATAGTTATTTACATTTGTTAGATGACTTGAACACAATAACCATAGGGGTTGTACAGACTGTTCATACAGATGTATCCCTAGAACCTGTACAATCTTCATACTTTCTAGTTCCCAGCAGAAAGCCAGGAGACATTCCAATATTCTTCTATAAAGGGCCCCAAAGTCCTTCTGATTTAGAAGATGATGACAAAAATGATGATACTGGAAGATTACAACTACGTCGTTATAGTCAGCAATCTAAAGACATCATCAAAAATATGGGCTATGACTTCAGGACTGGCCTCAATTGTGGAAAAGGAAGAAAAATGCCTGTTCGTATTCCTCCTCTGAAATATGGAAGGACGAAATGCGGATTGGGCTATATAGCTCCTACTCCTTTTATCAATATATCCATGAAGATCTCGAGTCTGACGAAGATAAGAGATCTGATTCTTCTAGTACCACTTCTTGGGATTCCGATACGAGTATCGGCGATTTTTGCTGCAATATTCTGTCTTCCAACATGGTTTCCATTGACCATTCTGAAGAAAGTGATGAAAACGAAGAAAAGTTTGAAATCTCACCTGAATCAGAACAATGGGCCCAACGATTAGATAATCAATGAGAGTTCCGTTTCGAGCAAAAAGAACCTCCGACTGAAGACAAACTTGTTCAAATAGATGTTGGTGAAGAGGGATCTCCCAAACCAATATTCATCAGTGAAAGTCTTTCTGAAACTGATAAGCAAGACATGATCAAACTCATTCGTGACTACATCGATGTCTTCGCTTGGAGTTATGAAGATATGCCAGGACTTGATCCACAAATTGCAACTCACAAGCTCAATATCTTGCCGAATGCTAAACCGGTCAAACAACAACAGTGACAATTTCGTCCAGACATTATGGATGCAATTGAAGCTGAAGTCAATAAACTCATGACCTCCGGGTTTATTAGAGAGGAACAACATCCCGATTGGATGGCTAACATAGTTCCTGTCCTTAAAAAGACTGGCAAGATCAGAGTATGCATAGACTTCCGCGATCTCAATGCGGCATGCCCTAAAGATGAATTCTCTCTACCAATCACTGATGTCATGATTGATAATACCTGTGGATTTGAACGGATATCATTCATGGACGGGTATTCTGGGTATAATCAGATTAAAATATTTCCAGACGACGAGAAGCACACTTCTTTCAGAATGCCGATCGGTACATACTGTTATACAGTTATGCCATTCGGTCTTAAGAATGCAGGAGCAACTTATCAACGAGCTATGAGCACTATATTTCGTGAACATTTGCGGAAAATAGTCGAATGCTATGTTGATGATATTGCAGTCAAAAGTCGACAAAAGGAGGATCATATCCAAGATTTGAAGACTATATTTGATCTAATACGTAAGCATCAATTAAAGATAAACCCTACTAAGTCCTTCTTAGGCGTCTCTAGTGGTAAATTTCTCGGCTTCGTCATTACCTCTAAAGGTATACACGTGGATCCCGAGAAAATTAAAGCCATCCAAGAGATGCGTCCTCCACGCACCTTAAAAGGGCTACGAGGATTTCAAGGAAGGATCGCTTATATCAGGAGATTTATCTCTAATTTATCAGGACGCTGTAGACCATTCAACAAACTTATGAAGAAAGGTGTTTCTTTTGTCTGGAATGATGAATGTCAGAAAGCATTCGATGATATAAAACAATATCTGATGAGCCCTCCAGTATTGGTACCTCCCGTTCCAGGAATTCCATTTCTCCTATATACTCGAGCAATGAGTCATTTATTGGGTGCATTACTCGCTCAAAAGAATCAAAATGGTCATGAACAAGCCATCTACTATCTCAGTCGTATTATGACCGAAGCTGAACCTCGATATTCACCACTCGAAAAAGAATGTCTAGCCTTGATGTTCGCTGTTCAAAAGACACGACATTATATCATTGGCCAGACTATTCATGTCATCTCTAGGATCAATCCTATACGGATCATGATGAAGAAACCCAGTGTTTTGAATTCTCGATTAGCTAACTGGGGAATCCTACTTGCTCTGTATGACATGCATTATATTCTTCAGAAGTCAGTCAAAGGACAAGCTTTAGCTGATTTTCTAGCTGCTCATTCAATTCCAGAAGATTCAAAACTCTATGACGAAATTCCAGATGAAGTCCTAGATTCAAACCAAATTGCTGAAGAAGATCCTACTTGGCGTCTATTCTTTGATGGAGCTTCAAGGATAGGTCCTAATGGTGATATTGTCGCTGGAGTTGGAATCGTTCTTGTATCACCAGAAGGTCTTGCTATCCAAAGAGCTTATTCTCTCGATCAGCCATGTTCAAACAACGTAGCTGAGTACAATGCATTACTCATTGGTCTTCAACTCGCTAAACATCTAAATATTCAACATTTGGAGGTTTACGGAGACTCTAAACTCATTGTTAATCAGATAAGGGGTACTTATGAAGTTTGCCATCAAGATCTAGTTCCTTATCATAGATCAGCTATATCTATGGCTTCTTCGTTTGAAGAATTCTTCATTGAACATGTTAGGCAAGCATGTAACACAGAAGCTGATGCTCTAGCTAATCTTGCAGCGGTGTTGGCTATCCCGATTAGACGGCAACAAATGATTATTGTTCGCAATCGAGAATTATTTCATCTTGAAAATAACCTGACCCTAGGACTTTCAGTTGACATTGAAGAATCAACATCTCATGACGTCAACACAACAAGAGGATTTGGATTTAGTCGTAAATCTTTATCATCTTCATCTGATTCCAGCATGGAATTCATCTTCAGTAACTCGGCCGAGAATCAAAATACGGATACGGATTGGAGACTTCCTTTCTTAGATTTCGTATTGTATGATATTCTTCCGGATGATCCAAGTGAGGCAGCATCTATCAGACGACGATCACTCCGATTCTATTATAATCATACAACAAAGACCTTATATCGTCGAGCTTATCATGGTTTACTTCTTCGATGTGTTGCCGGTGACGAGGCTCAACAAATTATTCGCGAAGCACATGATGGAATTTGTGGAGCACATCAGCCTGGACCAAAACTTCAAGACCGTATTCGACGTATGGGTTATTATTGGCCTACTATGGTATCAGACGCCATCGAATATGCAAAGAAGTGTAAAGCTTGTCAAATCCATGCAGATTTTATTCATCAACCTTCAGAATTTCTATATCCGACGGCAGCATCATGGCCCTTCGAAGCTTGGGGCATGGACATTATCGGCCCGATCAATCCGCCGTCATCCAAGGGTCATCGGTTTATTCTCGCAATAACCGATTACTTCTCCAAATGGGCCGAAGCCATTCCTTTGTCTGAAGCTAAGACGTCCAATGTCATCAGCTTTATTAAGCACTACGTTATCTACAGATTTGGTGTTCCTCGACGCATTATTCATGATAACGGACCACAGTTCGTTAGTCAGAAGTTTACTCGATTCTGTGACGATCATCGGATCAACAATGTGGCTTCTACCGCATATAATCCGACAGCTAACTGATTAGCAGAAGCTTTCAACAAGACCATCATCAAACTCCTAAAGAAGTTTGTCTCTACTAACAAACGTAATTGGAGTGAGAAGCTCGGTGAATGTTTGTAGGCTTATCGCACTACAGTTCGTAATGCTACTAAATGTACACCCTTCTCTCTGGTGTATGGTTGCGAAGCTGTTCTTCCATTAGAGATTCAAATTCCTTCTTTAAGGATAACAATCGCTAATGAACTCACTGCAGAAAATAATGATCGTCTTCGACTTCAAGAATTAGAAGCTCTGGATGAAAAGCGATTATCTGCTCAACAGAATATTGAATTCTATCAAGCTAGAATCTCAAGAGCTTTTAATAAGAAAGTCAGAGTTCGATCGTATCAAAAAGGAGAACTTGTTCTAACAGTCAGACGTCCTATGACTATGACTCATATGAGCAAGGGCAAATTTGACGCAAAGTGGGAAGGACCCTATATTGTGAGCAAAGTTTTATCAAATGGAGCTTATCAACTCTCAGAATTGGATGGTCGAAAAGTTTTGATGCCTATTAATGGCAAATTCCTTAAGAAGTACTATGTATAAATGTAAATGCTTGTAATCATCAGACAGTTTCATGTTTACAAATAAAATTTTTATTTTATTTTAATCATGAATGATGATACATGATATTAAGGAAGATCACTATCATCCTTTTCTACATTTGGACGTGGGCCACTGCCGTCCTTCTCGAAGACGCGATCAGCAAAAGAACTGAGAACCTCTTTGCTGGAACCCACGAGGAACTTACAAGCGGTCATTCTCATGGCTTCTTCTTCTTCAATCTTTCCTGGTTCGAGCAGAAAGTCCAGAATATCCTTTGGTGGCTTGGGTACAGACGAACCTTCGCCTGCTACCGCCTTCTTCAATTGAATTGGATCAGCAGGGTGTTCTCCAGTGCCTTTCTGAATCTTCATGGCAATTCCAGCTTTCTTGGATGCTTCTTCAGACGACATTTTTTTATGTTTGAAAGTAGAAGTGTTCGTTCTTGTCAGATTTCTGCTATATTTATAGGCAGAAGTTCCTCAAATAGTGAAGCGTCACATTCATCCGACGATTCACATATTCATTAATGCTTGACGGTTCATCCGTTCATTTCTCACATTCATCCGACGATTCACACATTCATTAATACTTGACGGTTCATCCGTTCATTTATTATGTTCGTCCGTTCATAATCTTCTATCAATTTATTTAGGGATTCGTTATTTATCATGTTTTCCTAACCTCTGAATCAATTCCGAATCTATCTACTCATTTGTCATTTTTGACCTCTGTATAGAAATCAATCTATTTTCTTTTGAGTTCATACATATTATCACGTCCATAATACCTCTGATAATATTATATACTCTAAAACAGAAAAGAAGATTTTATTATCTATTATGTCCATAATTCATCCATAAATACAAATTATTGAGCATAGAAGAATTATCATTTCCATTCTCATTTCACCATAAAAAGTCTATTACATTTTCTTAGACTTTCTTACAAATCATAATGAAAATCTATTATAATCTTGGATTTTCATTCTACACCACAACAATAACCTAATAGAGATCTATCTTCTTCTTTGGATCTTCTCCGTCGGACCTTCTCCGTCAGGTTCGTTGTTGGTGGCAGTTCCTGACTGTCTGAGTCCCAGTCACGACCAGATCAGCAGAAATCAAACTCTGGTCTTCTCTCTCAGACGAGAGGAGAACCACAGAGTATGGCAGCCCGAAGTCGTGGTGCTGCCAATACAATTGGTGGATTGGGGGTAACCTCTCAAGGAAGATAGGAGTGTATTCCATATTGGGATACAATTTCTAGTCCTGCCTTGAAAGGAATTCTACTACCCGATTTCTCGGGGTAGAGTTGACTCCACCATCCAACTCTCGTGTATAAAGGCTCTTCCTACCATCTGAGGAAGACCCTTCTATCCCACGAAGAGTTCTGAGTTGTCTGATGTACGCGTCAAAAGCGTATGAGCTCCCTGATGTAGGTGTCAGCAGAATATTCTCCACAGCATCCACATCACCAATGCCAGTTCTAAAGAAAGTTTTCAGCCGAATTCCTGCAGAAAGCATCAAGGAAGAGGAGATTAATCAACAGAAATGTCATTTGGCACGCACTGGCTAGTCAAGCGTGCATTGTTCAGTCAGAAACAAAAAGCCCATTTTCAACAGCAACAAAATAGTACACGTACGATACTGGACTTACCTTCAAGATTGGTGCTAAGAATTGGCAAACTCATGTTTGATACAGTGTGCAGAAATCGAACATTAGAAAGCATTGCTTTCCTGTTTGAGAATGAAATCTCCCAAAAATTTCATTTTCAGAGAAAAAGAAGAAGAATGAGAGATGAGTATCTTTGAAACTCAGCTATCTATTTAAAGGACAAAGTACAAGCTTATTCTTGGAAAAGATCCGCGTAAATAGCGCTCGTAAACCATGGAATGAATGACACGTGTGCTTTGGAAGACAGCGCAACATTGGAAATAGTCAAAGAGTGCTAATTAACATTCTTCATTAATGCACGCTGTTCAAACACAAAAGTTGTACTATATTCTTCAAGACAGGCACTGATGGCCTTACAAAAGACAAAAGAAGAAGTGCAACATTTTCAAAAGAAGACAAAAGCATAAAAGACACGCTCTATTTAGCAGAGTGACTGAACTTAGTGCCCAGTTCTTCTACGCTCTTAACCCCCATGCGGTGTAACAGAGCCTTCAATATTTCACGCTGCTCTGCAAGGCTGCGTCCGTCAGAAGAAGATGAGCCATCCAGACCAAAATAGCTCAGGAAATTCTTGGCTAAATGCATGGGATCGTCTTTGAACTCGAAGACTAGGGGCTCCGGTTCCTTACCCTCAAAAGTGGGATCACCATGGGAACAAAAACCCAATTTGCGTGCTTCTTCTTCAGCTTCTTCCTTTGGTGTCATGTTGACGTAAGATGAAGATTAAAAATAAATCTTCTCCCTGTTTATATAACAGAGCTCGCCGGCGATTCATATTCCGCCATAAATTGGATGCAATCAGTCTCGGAGAACGAAGAGTCATTATGACATTTAATAAGTTCATTTAGATGTTTTCAAAGAACTTCGAAGTCTTTTCGACTTCCGAAAAATTTGAAGTCATCTCAGCGTGACTGATTTTATTTTATCATCTCGTTTTCAAAGTATTTCGAAATAATTTATCATTTTTTCGAAAACTTTGAAGGGGGTCTTGTAGGCCTTTAAAAATGACAGTCACGCTGAGTTGATCAGGACAGAGTCAAAAGTCACGCTCAGTTGATCAGGACAATATTTACAAATCACGCTGAGGAGACAGCTCATCATTTGTCAGAGAGTAATTATGACTGACAGCACAACAGTCGAAGAAAGTCTCTTCGTATGCCACGTATGCACAGAATTCGAGAGATCACAGCCGTCTATTGCATGATTTTCGAAATCTTCTTCAGTAAGATTCAACCTTCGTCAAGTTGGCGTACCAAAAGAGCTTCTTGTCATTTAATGCGACTGACAAAAGCAATCACTGTCAGAGATTTTGTGTCAGTCGAGGCACGCTGAATCAAGACAACTGGCAGTCTTATCTCAAGTCTGCGTGTATTGTGAGATCTTCATCTCAAGTTTGCGTGGATTCTGAAGTTTTCTTCCTCAAGTCTGCGTGGATTCTGAAGTTTTTTTCACCAAATTTGCGTGGATTCTGAAGCTTCTCGCCCCAAGTTTGCGTGGATTTTGAAGTTTTCTACCCTAAGTCTGCGTGGATTTTGTCTTTAACAAGTCTGCATGGATTTTATCAAATTAGAGTACGTGGCAGCCATGCCACTGATCTCTCGCCTGCGTGTCCTGTAACTTGCACACGACTCATGCATGATCGCCATGTGTCCAACAGTTACAGGCCACGTCCAGTAACTGCTCACAATCTTGCGTATGTTAAATCCTGCGTGATTTTCAACTAAGCACAGGCTGTGAAGACAGTTATCTTTTCAGTTATTATTTTTGACTCTATAAATAGAGTTCTTTTTCTCATTCATGGGACAGATACATAGTTATCTACTGTCAAAATTTTGAGAGCTTTTCTTCTTCGCATAGTCCAAGGGATAAAGTGATCGTCTTCTAGATCAGATTCCTACAGTTGTAATTTTCCCAGATACACAATAAATAAAGGAATTTATTTATGGAAAATAGTAGCCTTGCTGAATTTTTGGAGAAAAACCTTCGCATCATTGCCAGGGCCTGGTGGCAACAGATTGCAGTTGTGGTGCAATAACCAGCCCATCAAATAAGTATAGGGCATTTCTACCCTGGGGAATGCATTCTGATGTGGAGCATTGTTGATTAACTCCTCACCGAAATTCCTCGAACCTACATTTACTCGGCACACTATCGCCGATAGCAGGTTAATTCTGACTTTAAAAACCAAGCGTACTGCGGGCCATAGTACGCTACGGTAGATTCTATCATCCGTACTAGTTCCCGGTACGACCCATCTTCTCAACCATAAAGAAAGGAAGCCTGCTAGCAAGGCTTTCCTAGAGATCTTTTGGCTGCCGTATCTAAGGAAGCTCAAGGCTTCAGTTCCAGTAGGGAACTCTCCAGTCTTGGTGGACAGATATTTATTCGGGAATTTATAGACAGTCATCATATCCCGATTTTTGTTAGCATGAATGGTTGAATCTGTATTGATAGCTGGAGCTTTATTTTCCTGGAATCTTTTTTTGTCATCCTTGGATATTTTATCCTTATGGAAGAAGAGATACGTTGTCCACTTATTAATGTATGCTAGATGAGATGTACTTTCATGCATTGTAGTACAAATCATGTAGTGACACATCAATTCTTTATATACCTCAATCAACTGAGGGTTTGTCTCTCTGATTTCAGTAAGTTCCCGGTTGGAGGGAACGTATTCTTCATACGGAGCTTCTCCCATGGGCAGTTTTGAGATGAATTGCATCTCATGGAGTGCAAGACCCATTTTGCCTTTCGGGGTCGCAAAAGTTCCAGTTGAACATATGTATATCTCAATCAGGGCCATGAACAGGTTACCGTTCAATGGTATACCCTGACTAGTGGAAGCTACCGCTTCATAGAAGCCGATATCTTTCAGCTCTGTCTCGAAGTTCTTCATCATCTAAATGCTAATCTGGATCCAGTTCTGGTTGAGAGGAGTCAACCATCCCGGTAGCCTGGGGTTTGTTTGGGGATATAATACTCCATCCCTAATGAACTTGTTGACAAACATCTGGGTCTGCACTGGTTGCATTAAACCCAAATCTTCACTTGGAGTAAATCCCGACATGAGGCCAGAGAAAGAAGTGACACCGCCATTGGGAACGCTAGCGAAATACCCCATATCATTGGTATGATCCCTCTTGAATACGATTCTACCCGGCCTTCCGTGACTGCTGGGAGTCAGATTCCACAGCATTTGTCGAGGGTGGGTGGCATGGAAGAATGCTGACAAAGGGTAATCTCTGTCCATGTCAGGGAGATACATGGCTCTATCTCCAGATTTGAACACCCAAGACTCCTTCTTGGGGTGTGTCTGTGACTTACAGTCAATTGCATCCCCAAATAAGAAGGCTGGTTTTGCAAATTGTTGTTCATTCAGTGAAGTCAACAATTCTCCATTTATCATGGATAGCAGCATCCTATCCCCTTGAGCAGCTATCAACTGTGCCCTCTCTATGGGGTAATCTGGGTTCGATTGAGGAAATGCTACGTGAGATAGATTCTCCAGATAATTTGAGCCCACTATGCCAACTGATGAGCCAAAAACTTCTGCGAGAGGGTAAATTTGCAAGTCCACTGCCAAAAGAAAAAAGAAAAATCAAGTTAGTAAAAATCTAATTTGGTATCTTTTACGCAGATAAATTGGTCTAAGTTTTAAATACAAAGGGTAAAAAGTTTTAAAAATGTAAAAAGTTTTTGTTTTACACAAAGTCTTTCATTTGTGAGATTTTACGCTGGCACAATAGATGTGAGCATATTTCAAATTTTACGCTGGCACATTAGATGTGGGCGTATTTCAAATTTTACGCTGGCACATTAGATGTGAGCGTATTTCAAATTTTACGCTGGCAAATTAGATATGGGCGTATTTCAAGTTTTACGCTGGCACATTAGATGTGGGCAAATTTTAAATTTTACGCTGGCACATTAGATGTGAGCGTATTTTAGCTTTTACGCTAGCATGTGTGGACATGAGCGTAACTTAAGTTTTACGCTGACACGTATAGACGTGGGCGTATTTCTTAATTTTATACTAACACGTATAAATGTGGGCGTATTTCTTAATTTTACGCTGACACGTATAATGTGGGCGTATTTTGATTATCTTAATTTCTACGCTGACACGTATAACGTGGGCGTAAAATCAAAGATTTGGGTCTTCTTCTCCGATGAGTTTTACAGCCAATGGAACAATGCTTTACCCCTCATTGGAGGAGCCACGACGAGGTTGCCTTGCTGAGACGCTGCTGACGATCAGACAGGAGTTTGCTCGCAGTTGACTGACGAGGAATCGACGGCAGGCTTCTTGCCTTTGTTGCTGTCGGCGGTGGATTTCTTTGGGGCCATTGAATTGAATGCAAAAGAGTGAACGAGAAAGAGGATTCGAGAAAGCTTGGGAGTACAAAGAAACAAAGTAAAGTTTTCTCTCTCCTCGAAGAACCCTATTTATAGGGAATTTTTGAATCGGTTCGAATTCCAGATTTTACGCCGACTGTTGGATATCCCAACTTTTACGCGGATGACCGTTGGATATCCCAAACTTTACGCTAACTGGTCAAATTCTGAATTTTACGCTTCTGTTCAAAGTGTTTCAAATTTTGAAAATATTTGAAAACTTTGAAGGGGGTCTTGTAGGAGCGTAAAAAAATGCTTTATGAGTGAAGAGGTTAGGAATTTTACGCTAGCTATTTTACGCTAACTATTTTACGCCAGGGCTAGTCGTTGAATTTTATGCCAGGGACAGACTGTCAGGCCGCATTTAATGCAGAAGATTTGATTTGACATAATGATTATGCTGACAGCATGCAACACAGAAGTCGAGGAGATCGGATTTTCACCAAACTCAATACTTGTCGAATGGTGTGCAGAGAAGGCTGTTTTACGCTCAATAAAATCACTTCTTTTTACGCACGATAGTTATGTGAGCTTTTACGCTCAAGGCTATTGTGAGTGTAAAGTCTATTTGGGCTAAGTTTTACGCTCAAGGCTATTTTAGCCACTTTACGCTGAGAAGTTTTATTTGGGTTGTTTTTACGCCAGTTTGCCACTTTACGCTTGGAGCATATTTTGGGTTGTTTTTACGCCCAATCCTTTCTGACTACTTTGGAACGTGGTTTATCCACGTGGCTTTCATGCCACATTTATTGAGGAACGTGTGTACATGCTCCCTATTTTTGTTGAAATAATGGGACACGTGTCAACATGTGTAGAGGGTGACTTCCATCGTGGGTGACAGTTACCAGCATAAAAAAACCAATTTTGTTGCTTTTTACGCACAATGGGTCAAGTCTATAAATAGACTTATTTTTCAGATCAAGGGATCAGAGAGACAGGAGAGAATACAGAGATCAAAGCTAAGAGACTTTGATTTTCGAGAGCATTTTTCTTCAACTTTTCTTCCAGAACAGAGTGAAGCAAAGCAGGAAAGCATTCGACCTCGCCATCAGTGCCCAAGTGCGTCGATACCTTTCTGGTGACTTAGTTCTTCCGGCTGTTCATCTTCTAGCAGTGATCTTCATCATCATCGTATGGTCCAAGGAACAAAGTGATCGCTCTCAGATCAGACTTCCATAGCAATACTTCCCAGAATAATTTGTACTTTCTGTACTTTTTTTACTTTATTTTTAAAAGCCAATATTAGGCATTTTGTTAAGTGAAACACTCCTGAGCAGCGGGTTCATCCGTGAAGAGCAACATCCGGATTGGGTGGCCAATGTCGTCCCTGTCACCAAGAAGAATGAGAAGATACGAGTCTGCATCGACTTCAGGGATCTCAATACTGCTTGCCCGAAGGACGAATTTCTACTTCCAATCACTGACGTGATGATCGACAAAACATGTGGCTTCGAACGTATGTCTTTTATGGATGGGTACTCGGGCTACAACCAGATCAAGATGTTCCCTGATGACTCAAAACATACGTCATTCAGGACACCGAAAGGGGTTTTCTGCTACACAGTGATGCTATTTGGCTTAAAGAACGCTGGTGCTACATACCAACGAGCTATGAGTACCATCTTCCGTCAACATCTACGCAAAACAGTTGAGTGCTATGTTGATGATATCGCTGTCAAGAGCCGTCTCAAAGATAATCACCTACAAGACCTAAAGATAGTCTTCGATCTCATGCGAGCGCATCAACTCAAGATGAACCCCGCTAAATCCTTCCTTGGGGTTTTTAGCGGAAAGTTCTTGCGCTTCATTATCACGGCGAAGGGCATTCATGTCGATCTCGAGAAAACCAAAGCCATCCTTGACATGGACCCTCCGAAGAACCTCCGAAAACTTTGAGGCCTGCAGGTGCATCTCGCATACATCCGAAAGTTTATAGCAAACCTTTCCAGAAAATGCCAAGCCTTCACCCAGCTCATGAAGAAGGGAGTCTCCTACGTCTGGACAGAAGAAAGCCAGAAAGCTTTCGATGATATCAAAGCTTACCTGACGAACCCTCCAGTCCTGGTGGCACCCGTCGCAGGCAAACCATTTCTCCTCTACGTTCGTGCCATGGATCATTCCCTCGGCGCTTTGTTGGCTCAGAACAACGATGCAGACTACGAGCAAGATATCTACTACCTCAGTAGGACACTGATGGAGGCCGAACACCTGTACAACCCTATTGAAAAGGAGTGTTTGGCTTTGGTGTTCGCCATCCAGAAGACTCGCCATTATGTTTCGGGCCAGACAATTCATGTCATCTCCCGATTCAATCCACTCATGGTTATCATGACGAAGCCGAGATCTTTAAACTCCCAACTAGCAACATAGGCAATCCTGTTGACGTCGTACAACATAGTGTTCGTTCCACAAAAATTCATCAAGGGTCAAGCTCTAGCCAACTTTTTAGCCGCGTACCCCATCCCAGAGTCCTCCAGGCTCTATGAAGACATCCCAGATGAGGTCCAAGAATCAAACGTCCCCGAAGAAAACTTCGTCTGGTGGGTATTTTTCGATGGCGCTTCAAGAATAGGCCCCAAAGGCCAAATCATCGTCGGAGTGGGGGTGGTCTAGTCTCTCCCGATCAGCTGATCATCCAGCATGCTTACTCCCTTTCGAAGCCGTGCTCCAATAATGTTGTCGAGTACAACGCTCTCATCATAGAATTCCAGCTGGCGCAACAGCTTGGGGTGGATCATCTGGAAGCTTACGACGGCTCAAAACTCATCGTTAATCAAATTCGAGGGTAGTACGAAGTTCGCCATGAAGATCTGGTTCCTTACCATGAAGCTGCATTGAATATTATTTCAACCTTCACCAAGTTCTTCATAGAACATGTACCTCGGTTACAAAATCTGGAGGCTGACGCTCTGGCCGGCCTCGCAGCTTTATTAGCAGCACCCCTCGGGACTCAACACTACGTCACGGTAGTTGGACGAGACTTCGTCTGTCCCAAAAATAATCTATGCACACAATTGGCCCATGCCATGACGACAAGTGCCGGTGTTAATGTCCGAGACTGGAGGTTCCCATTCATCGACTTCGCTGTCTATGGAATTCTCCCATAAGACCCGAAAGAAGTCGTCTCGGTCAGAAGGCGTTCCCTTCGGTTTTATTATGATACAGCAACTAAAATGCTGTACCGATGTTCCTTCGATGGACTTCTCCTTCGATGTCTATCCAACGAAGAAGCAACCGAAGCCCTTCGGAAAGCTCATGATGGGACTTGCGGGGCTTATCAACCTGGCCCTAAGTTGCAGGATTGATTGCGACGTATGGGTTACTACTGGCCAACCATGGCAGCCGACACCGTCGACTATGCTAAAAAGTGTCATGCGTGCCAGCTTCACACCGACTTTATGTCACGCCCCGATCCCGCAGAGTCCTTTCGTCCTTGCTTCTGGCTCTTTGGGACCGTTCGTCCTCGCTAAGGCATGATATCGTACAAGCCTAAGTTGCGCTTGCACAAGGCCAAGACCTGAAGCAAGACAAGATAGACGAGGTTGATAATATGCAGCGAAACGTATCGCAGATAATTGAAGCAGCAGCAGACATATTTTAGAATACAAGTGTTGAACACAATGGTAACAAGAAACATTTCTCTTTATTGATTTCATTTGAACAGATTACAAGCTCTCGATTCTCTCTGATATAATGTTACATTCTCTCAAAACTTTACAGATTACAATGATCCTATTCCCATACATTACATCCCTTTATATACAAACCAACTCTTGCAACAGATGTCATCTCTTGGCATCTCTTCTGATTTCTAGCTCCTGAGGATGAGGCACAGGCTATCGCTTCGGACTATCCTTCTCGATGCATAGTGCACCTGCATGCAGACTGATGGTGGGTCAGTATATCAGCATACTGGTGATTGTGAACAAAGAGCTAATTTGTCTGAAATGATCACTGTTCATTTAGTGAGAAAACATTTCTTGTGATGTGATCTTGCTACTTTTTACCTATGTATATTTCATGCATACAGAGTTAGTTTACATCTCTTTTGAAAACATCTTTGAAAAGCCAGCATATCAATTCCATATTAAGCATACAAGGGACTAATCATTTCAAGCACGATGGCTATTCATTTGTGCGGTGCGCAGCGTGTTTCATGAGCATATTATTTCTTTTGTTGAGCAACTGTTAGGGTCAATGACAAGCATAATACATTACCTTTTCTTTAGTGGAAGATAGCATTTCATGGCATAGATAAATCTCTACAAACAATTCATGTCAAAGACTTAAGCAGTACATATGTATCACTTTTTAAGTGATTCTTACCATAGCCGACCGTCCATCCCTGCACAAGACAAGGATTAGCATAAACATGATAAAACCATCATTTTCTATATGATCTAAACTCTTGAGGCACATTTAATCTTTTGGCAATTTTTTATTTAAGTCTGTCAGATAACAGAGTCGAGCTTCCAGATAACAGAGCCGAAGCCCCTAGATGACAGAGTCGAGCTTCCAGATAATAGAGCCAAAGCCCCCAGATAACATACCGGCACCCATTTTCACATGGGGCCCTCTGCGATAAAATACCGACACCCATTTTCACATAGATGCCCTCTGCGATAGACATACCGACACCCATTTTCATATGGATGCCCTCAGTGTGATAGACATACCGACACCCATTTTCACATGGATGCCCTCTGTGTGATAGACATACCGACACCCATTTTCAGATGGATGCCCTCTGTGTGATTCTCTTTTCTTTGATACATAGCCGAAGCTCCTAGATGTCATCTCTTTATAATATGTACAAGTCCGTCAGTACATGTTTGGCATTTAGAATATCTTGAGTGACAAGCAATTATAACTCTAGAATATAATAACAGTTCTATGCAGATATAACATGACATTCTACCTTAAAAGCATACATGTTCGGGGCGTACATGCAATCTCTTCTCTTTGTTTTTAGCATGGCAACAATTCTTTTGATTAAAGGCAACATCTCTACTTTTAGCATACAGGCATCTGTTCGTTTCTTATTAGCATGCAACAATTCTTCTTAGCATACAGGTTAACTCTTTTCTTGTTCTTAGCATGGCACAGGTGAAATCTCTTATAAGCATACACAATGGTTACCATCTTGTGATTAGCATGACAAGGTTCTCTTAATCAAGGCAACGTTCATTTCTTAGCAAGGCAACATATGATTTCTCTTAAAGCATACTCGATGATTTACCATCTTGTTATTAACAAAAGCATTCAATCAAAATCTCCGATTCTTAAGGCGTAAGCGAATCAGCAAATGAGACTTCGTCCACTCACCCAGATCAATCGTCTTATGTTGCAAAGCCAGCAATTCGATCTTTCTGTCTATCTAGTGCCTTCGAGGAGTGGGGCACTACATAATTATCCACCGAAAAGAAGTTTCGTCCTCAAAACTTAAGGAGAAACTTACGATATCCTTAGCAGCGATAGTCCTCATCCTTCTCCATCATCAATCCATAAAATCATAATTCAGACCATATCAAAACTCTTGTTCAATAAAGCATTTCAATCTCAATCAATCAAATCGATAAAACATATGTCGGCATCATAAAAATATTTACGGACTAATTGTATGGAACGTTCATCTCATTGATGATATCAAGCAGGCAAGGAAATTTTAGATCAGGAGAACATGTACGAATTCAATCAAATTAAAATTGGCCAGAGGATCGTGTTGCTCTGATACCATTCTGTCATGCCCCGATCCCGCAGAGTCCTTTCATCCTCGCTTCGGGCTCTTTGGGATCGTTCATCCTCGCTAAGGCGTGATGCCGTGCAAGCCTAAGTTGCGCTTGCTCAAGGCCAAGACCTGAAGCAAGACAAGATAGACGAGATTGATAATACGCAGCGGAACGTATCGCAGATAATTGAAGCAACAGCGGACATATTTTAGAATACAAGTATTGAACACAATGGTACCAAATTTTTTTTTTCTTTATTGATTTCATTTGAACAGAATATAAGCTCTCGATTCTCTCTGATACAATTTTACATTCTCTCAAAACTTTACAGATTACAATGATCCCGTTCCCATACATTACATCCCTTTGTATTCAAAACCAACTCTTGCAACAGATGTCATCTTTTGGCATCTCTTCTGATTTCTGGCTCCTGAGGATGAGGCACAGGCTATCGCTTCGGACTATCCTTCTCGATGCATAGTGCACCTGCATGCAGACTGATGGTGGGTTAGTATATCAATAAACTGGTGATTGTGAGCAAAGAGCTACATTTGTCTGAAACGATCACTGTTCATTTAGTGAGAAAATATTTCTTGTGATGTGATCTTGCTACTTTTTACCTATGTACATTTCATGCATAAAGAGTCAGTTTATATCTCTTTTGAAAACATCTTTGAAAAGCCAGCATATCAATTCCATATTAAGCATACAAGGGACTAATCATTTCAAGCACGATGGCTATTCATTTGTGCGGTGCGCAGTGTGTTTCATGAGCATATTATTTTTTTTGTTCGAGCAACTGTTAGGGTCAATGACAAGCATGATACATTACCTTTTCTTTAGTGGAACATAGCATTTCATGGCATAGATAAATCTCTACAAACAATTCATGTCAAAGACTTAAGCAGTACATATGTATCACTTTTTAAGTGATTCTTACCATAGCCGACCGTTCATCCCTGCACAAGACAAGGATAAGCATAAACATGATAAAACCAATATTTTCTATATGATCTAAACTCTTGAGGCACATTTAATCTTTTGTCAATTATTCATTTAAGTCTGTCAGATAACAGAGTCGAGCTTCCAGATAACAGAACCGAAGCCCCTAGATGACAGAGTCGAGCTTCCAGATAATAGAGCCGAAGCCCCCAGATAACATACCGGCACCCATTTTCACATGGGGCCCTTTGCGATAAAATACCGACACCTATTTTCACATAGATGCCCTCTGCGATAGACATACCGACACCCATTTTCACATGGATGCCCTCAGTGTGATAGACATACCGACACCCATTTTCACATGGATGCCCTCTGTGTGATAGACATACCGACACCTATTTTCACATGGATGCCCTCTGTGTGATTCTTTTTTCTTTGATACAGAGTCGAAGCTCCTAGATGTCATCTCTTTATAATATGTACAAGTCCGTCAGTACATGTTTGGCATTTAGAATATCTTGAGTGACAAGCAATTATAACTCTGGAATATAATAACAGTTCTATGCAGATATAACATGGCATTCTTCCTTAAAAGCATACATGTTCGGGGCGTACACGAAATCTCTTCTCTTTGTTTTTAGCATGGCAATAATTCTTTTGATTAAAGGCAACATCTCTACTTTTAGCATACAGGCATCTGTTCGTTTCTTATTAGCATGCAACAATTCTTCTTAGCATATAGGTTAACTCTTTTCTTGTTCTTAGCATGGCACATGTGAAATCTCTTATAAGCATACACAAAGGTTACCATCTTGTGATTAGCATGACAAGGTTCTCTTAATCAAGGCAACGTTCATTTCTTAGCAAGGCAACATGTGATTTCTCTTAAAGCATACTCGATGATTTACCATCTTGTTATTAATAAATGCATTTAATCAAAAAATCCGATTCTTAAGGCATAAGCGAATCAGTAAATGAGACTTCGTCCAATTACCCAGATCAATCGTCTTCTGTTGCAAAGCCAGCAATCTGATCTTTCTGTCTATCTAGTGCCTTCACGGAGCGGGGCACTACACTTTATCCATACACCATCGGAACCACTACATCCTACGGTCGCTTCCTGGTCCTTTGAAGCTTGGGGCATGGACATTGTAGGACCTATCACCCCTCCTTCATCGAGGGGACACTGCTTCATCTTAGCCATCATCAACTACTTCTCCAAATGGGCAGAAGCAGTTTCGCTGACAGAAGTAAAAAGCTCTAGGGTGATCAGCTTCATCATGCATCATGTCATCTACCGTTTCGGGGTACCCCGTAGGATTATCTACGACAATGGTCCTCAGTTCTTCAGCCATGTTTTCAGCAGATTCTGTGACAAGAACCGCATTGAGAACGTGGCATCAACCGCCTACAATCCGGCAGCAAACGGATTGGCCGAGGCTTTTAACAAGACTATCGTTAAGCTACTCAAAAATCTCGTATCATCCAACAAACGCGACTGGGACGAAAAGCTCGGTGTGTCTTTGGGCCTACTGTACAACGGTACGGACTTCGACGGGCAATACCCCGTTCTCCTTACTCTATGGGAGCGAAGCGGTTCTACCTCTCGAGATTCAGATACCCTCACTCCGTGTTGCGATCACAAATCAATTGACAGAAGAAGACAATGAACGCCGCCATCTGCGAGAATTAGAGGCACTTGACAAAAAATGTCTCCTAGCTCAGCAACCTATTGAACTTTATCAAGCCTGTATATCACAGGCTTTCAACAAAAAGGTCAAGCAGAGGAATTTTCAAATAGGCAGATTGGTCCTAGCAGTCAGGAGGCCGATGGTGTTGACTCCCAAAACACCAGAAAAGTTCGAGTCCAAGTGGGAGGGACCTTTCATCATAGAGACGGTATACTTAAACGGTGCTTACCGCCTCGCTCGACCGAACGGAGACGTTTTCATGATGCCTATCAACGGCAAGTTCCTAAAGAAGTACTACTCATGACATCTTTCAGACATGTACTTCTATCTCTATCCAACAAGGGAGTCAGTGGACCTGATCATCAGAGCTCACGTATATCTCCCTTTCATAAAATCATATGCTTTCGGAACCCAGTTGTTCTGTTGCATTCCATCCTCAGTAGAAGAACAATCACGTCTACATTACCTCTGAGTTGCTCCTCTATGCCCTGTAAAGCGTAATCTTACACCATGTAGGATTGTGCTGCTTATCATGTTTATCACGTCCACATTACCTCTGAGTAAACACCCCGTATGGACAACCCCTGCATTGTCGTACATTGATCGCAGAACTTCCATATGCATATTACCTCTGAGTAGTTCCACGTATCCCTCCAGAGTCACTCCTACCACGTCCATAACACCTCTGAGTAGGAAGATTCTGTCATTAGAACCCCGTATTTGCCCCGTCCATATTACCTCTGAGCAAACATGTCGGTTCTCTCAAACTTATTATCTGTACCTAAAAACCAAGGTGCGCAATAGATAATAGGTCCACTCAAATTACTAGTTCATGACAGCAAAAATGAACACACCACAAAATTCTTTATTTTTTATTTAAAAGTAAAGGATTACATCCCCAGCAGAAGTTATAAACTATAAAATAACAAAAAAGAAGAAAGAGAGACTACAATCCCTAAGCATCAATGGGATTGGCAGAAAGCTCTTCAATCTGATGCTTCAAATCTTACGCCCGATTCTCTACGGTCGCCAAGACCCGGCGTTCGGCTTCTTGACGCATCACCTCTACAGCTTCAGGGACAGTATCATTCTCATACTTTTCATCTAGCTGTTGCTGCTGGTGGGTCAGGAAAAGAATCTGGCAGGTAAAAGCTGGTTCATCCTCCTTAGATGCTACATGTTCAGCCTAGACTCGCTCAGCATCTAACAAGAGTTGGGCTCGCTGGTCTTCAAGGAGGCAAATCTTGGCAGTGACTCCCTCTATGCTAGCTTCCAACGAGGCCCGCAAGTCCACCTTTTCTGGCGTGGATTGAGATAGCCTCTCTACCGCAGCCTCAGCTTCGGCCACCTCGTGATCCCAGACTGCCACTGTGGCCTGATACGATGACTCGACTTCAGCTATCAATTTCTCCTTTTTTGCTTCTATCAGAGCAGAAAAGTCATTTCGCCGGATACTCTGAAGCTCGAAAAGAAGCTGGTCGAGCTCGGCCACCGATGCCTCCAGAATCTCAGCCATATGATCGTGGCCACGGTACGAACGTATCAAACCAATGGAAGGGAGCGCCATGGCTTTTGCCGTCGAGAAACTCCCGTTCGCATTCAGCACCATTGATACGCCTTTCTGCAGCATCTTGTACACTGCTTCAACAACAAACTGTACATACTCATCCGTATCTGCCAGCACTTGAGGCGTCATAGTCGGAGTTGTAGGAGCTGCTGTGAGGGATGGCGGACCAGAAGAAGATCCATCGACTTCAATCTACGAGGCTAAAACCTCGACATCAGTGGACTATCCCTTGACGGGGACTTGAACTTCGTCACTAGCCCGAGGTGCCAAGTGGACGGGAGGAGCCAGATGGGGCGTCGATACTATCCTCCAACTGGAAGGAGCATGAGGAGTGTCCTCCATAACAGGGCCCTTGCCCTTATCAGAGCCAATGACGGATGGTCCCCCGACATCCGGGTTGATGATATTATCCGCGTCCGGGGCAGGACGGCTCTCCCTTTCATTCGAAGCGATAGGGTCCACCCCTGACAGTTCAACCTCCCTCGGAGCCGGGCTCGAAAAATGAATCACATCACCCGCATCAACTCCTCCTACATGGACGGGTGTAGGGCTCGGCAGTGATGTCGACCCTACCACATCAACCCCCACTTCTGGGGCAGGGGTCGGGCTGGGCCACGAGGCCTCATGTGCGACCAGCACCTCGGTACCACAACCAGGAAGAAGCCCAGCCGGCAAATCCTTGTCAGAGATGTCTCCGCTAGACGTGATCTCTCTGGCAGCTTGATCAACATCTTCTTGCGAGCCATCGTCAGAAGAAGACGAGCTCCATACTTTCTCCTCGTCTGGAAGGACTTTTCCTACAACTTCCTTTGAGGCTCCGATGCTTTCAGGCACCCCCTTAACAGTCGGGTCTACTCCCGGTCGAGGCTGCATGCCGCCCTCTTGATGGATCGACCGAGAGACCTCAGCAACCTGAGGCACTAATACATCTCTAGCCTCTCTTCCAACGTAATTTGGAGACACCGAAATCTCTACAGAAGCGACGTCATCAGCGCTCCCTTCCCTAGGAGATACTATAATCGGAGGAATGTGCTCGTTGGAAGAGCTTGCCACCTCCTTCGGCCTACTAATACTCGGTTTTGAAACCCAAGATTTTTTCTTCGGCACCTTCTAGAAGAGAAAGGAGGACATAAGTCACAAAAATCAAAGAATAAATCAGACTATGTAGGACGTCTTTACCTCAGCGGGAGCTGATTCCGTTGGTACTACAGGTGGCACCCCCGGAGCTCCCACCTTCGGAGTCGTCGCTTTCTTCGGTCTTTTTGGCACAGACGAACCAGCCTCCGCGTCAGCCCGTCTCTTTCCAGTTGGGAGCTCGTCCTGAGTACCCCCGTTGATGCTGCAGCAGCAGCCCGATAACCTGCAACCTCCGGTGGACAATATGACTGGGCCGCCGCCAGCATAATTTTTGTTGCCTCTAGCTCGGTGCCAATAATGAAACTAGTCTCCCTATCATAATCTGGGGATACGGTGTTCATGGCGCAATACAGCTTCACAGCCGAATACAAGATTTGCCGTCGAGTGTTGTGAACTGGAGTAGTGAAACGAACTCCAGTGCATCCGGCGTTGTAATATTGCCAATCCCGGGCCCCATCCAGTAAACTCTCAACAAACCCCAGACTATTACTGGGGTTCCTTAACATCAGCTGGGTGTAACCAAACTGGCGCGTAAACCGTCTCGGTAAATACGGCTCCAGATAGCACTTATTTCTGTTACGGTAGACCAAATGGGACGGTCGAATACTCTACAACCAGCGAAACCCCCATGTCGCAGGGCGATCGTATATTCACCGGAGTCTTCCAGTTCTTGGTCTGCCATGAAATCTGTGAAGACGGGACTGACCTTGGTGATCTCCCACCCTTGAAGATAAGACAAAACCTTCCTACAGACAGGGACACCGGTGTGCAGCCACTTCCTCTTATAGAAGCGACGGATAAAGGCATCACCTTCAACATGATCCTCTTCAGGGCCTAGGCTCATCATATTTGGATGATGCAGAATCAACCATCCCATCAGATAATGGATTGGTAGCTCAACTCGGGAAAAGTTGTCTTTTTTGCCCTTCTCGTGGACCATATCATCGACAAAATCTCTTAAACCCCGTAACAGGTTACACACCATCGCGGGAAGGAGTGCCAAAGGACGACCAAAAACCAGTTTTACAGCTGGCAAAATGAGGTTCCTGCTCACTCTCTCTACGGATCCAGATCCGCCCGAGAACACATAGTCCCGGAGCCATATCATCAAGTATGCAGTCAATACTGCCTTGGAAGACATCCGGTGCATGCAATGCCAGAAACAACTATATACGTCATCACCACTCTCGTTTGAACGAGGAGTCTTCTCGCCTAATCGGCTCATGTCGGAGGTCACCTTCGTGTGACTCAGTCCCTGCGGAGTCACAAACCGAATCTTGGAAGGATCCGTCAGGTCTTGCTTGAAGATATAATCCCTCCAAGCAGTCACATGGGGCTGTGACCCGCCCTTCTTCCTTTGTTACAGCAAATAATGGTGGCTTGCCACTTCATTGAAAACAACTACCATTTCTGGGTCCTTGTCTTCCAAAACTTGAATCTCATTTATCGAAAAATATTCCTCATATGGCTCCGAGCCCAGGAAAGCTTGGACACCTCATACATCTCATGGAGGGCCAATCCCAACTCCCCTACCGGAGTAAAAAAGGTGCTAGTCTGGGTGTTAAACATCTCCAAGAGAGCACGAAACATATGTCGATTAAGGTCGACACCTGCTTGGGTGGCACGAAGAGCAGCGGTCAGCCCAATCGCTTTTAGCTCAGTCTTGAACTTCGTCAAAACCCAAAGGGTCAGCTCGTCCCACTTCGACACGTGGTGACACCAGCCCTCAACCCGAAAACCTCCTTTCGGATACATAACCTTCGATGATAGCATCCGGCTTACAAAGATCGAAGCACTGAAGGCGAAAGTGTCGGGGGAACATCACTATAAATGCTCTCAGGGCGCAAAGTTCGGCAATAGTACGAGGTCCCGGCTCGCGAGTAGGCCAAGGTATCTCTTTGATTCGAAGTAACATCAATACGAAGGGTACCCCCCCACTGTCCCTCCTTGAGAAGGAGTAAGTTCCCATGGCATCCTCCTCTTGGAGGCCAAACGGTAGAAAGCCGTCAGTGGCAATTGACACTCAGACTGCCGCATGTACAGGGCCATGCCCTTCGCTCTAAAGAATCAGTCTTCCTTGATCTTCAGTATCTTCGCCTCAGTGGAGATCAAGCAGTCACCAAACAGAAAGGCCGGTTTCAAAAAAGTCACATTCTCGGATTCAACAGATTTCAGTTTGCCGTTCTCCATCATACTTTGGAGAAAAACAGGCGACTGATCCCAGATTTGCAACATCCTCTCAGAAGGCTGATCAAGCATGATAGCAGCCTTCGCTGGGTTAATAACTTCCTCGTTGAAGTCAACCCCCATTTGGCAAAGCGAAGCATCCAGAAGGACTTCGTTTAGCAAGGGGATAGTCATTGATACTGACACAGCAAAAACAAAAGATAGGCAGCAAGAAAAAATTTAGAGGCTTCAAAGACAAAACATTTTGGGGCACATCAGCAGCCTGGCACATAATCGGGGCCCAAGCCCATTCGGCGCATAATCAGGGCCTAAACCCATGCACGTCAGCAGTAAAGCTTCGGCGCATAATCAGGGCCTAAGCCCATGCGCTTCAGCGGAAGAGCCTAAGCGCATCATCTTGACGGAAGTCCATGCGTATCAACAACAAGGAGTTAGGGCACAGCAACAGGATGCAACTCATCCATATGTCCCAAACTCGTCTAAAAATGTTTGGGAACTACAAAGTCAGAAGACACGCACCCGTCACCGCAGGTCGAACGTCGGCGGGAGTCACAGTGATGATAGGAGCATCCTCCTCATCGAACTCCATCGGCTCCTTACCCCGGCCTTGTCCTCGGCCAGCACCTTCGCGAGGAGTTTTAGGAGCCATCTCGAAAAAAGAAGTTAGGGTTTTTGAAAGAAGAACTCTAAAGAAGAAGAAAGCAAAGAGAAGAAGAACTCTCTCTCTCCATCAGACGCCTATTTATAGGCTTGGGCATACGCAGGAACCAATGAAGAGTGACGTCAGCCACCGCTTGGGGTTCTGCGAAATAATAACTACAAATAATCTAAAAAGATCATCATTAATCTTTTTGTTTATTTCGAAGCGTTATCATTTGCATTAAAACATAGGGGAGCGTTCGCCTCATCACAGATGCACAGAGCAATCATGTATCCCGAATAGTCATGCGCCCCATTGAAGACACCACCATGCTTCTTATTCAAAGTATTCCAAAACTTGACGAAGAGTTTTGAAAACTTTGAAGGGGATCTTGTAGAAGCATGGAATTTCAGGCACATCTACAGGCCAGAATTCCTATGTGCTTAACACAACATGCGCCAGGGAGCTCTAACGAAGTACTTGTATAGCAAAGAACAGCAAAAGTATAGACATCAAAAGAATATTTTTATTTCATATAAAAGTCTATTACATGTCTAAAAAGGCTTTACAAAGGAGAATTTTTACAAAAAGAAAGATCCAAAGACTACAGCCAGGCGCAACAAACTGCCATGCGCCTCCTGCTAGGCGCATCACTTCAGTGTCTCAGTCAGGCGTATCTATTTCAGCATCTCAGTTAGGCACATCACGAAGTCTCAGCATATGCGCTCCACTTCGATCCAATCAAGTGCTTCGGCTAAAGGGGCAGCTTTGAGCAGAACCAGAGTGGGCAGCCAATCCCACTCTAGCAGGAGGAAAAGCTCTCCAAAGCCCAAGGAAGAGGAGAGCACCGTAATTCTGATCTGTGGCTCTTCCGACATAACGGAGATCGAGCTCGAGCATCCCGATCTTTGGATGCAACAGGCACCTTCGGCCTGCCTCAGAACCTCACGATTCTGACTTTTTGATGTAACGGTCACCTTCAAGTGCATGAACGAAGACAACTCGTCGCATCTTCACCCTCGGAAGAATCTTGTCAACAGAATGTACTCGAGCAAATAAGTTCATTCGGAAAGACGTGAGAGAACGAGAAGCAAAATCTATCCTTGCTGTTATTTATAGGCCGGGCAAATCAAACCCATGTGCCAAGTGGCGGGCTCTCCGAATCTCGCACAATATTGAATTTGTATTTATGGGTTTGAACCTGACTCCTTGAATTCAGCCAAGTCAAAACGGCTATTTAAAGCACTTGAAGAACTCAACTGTCGGACCAATAAAGATGCGTTATGTAAATGGATGCGTCGGTCAGATGCCGTACATCGTACAGACGCGCCCGTCAGTACCAAACGCCCTGTATTGATGCGCCCAACAAAGCACAGATCCATGCGTCCTAATCAACATGGACTCGTGCACCCAGCGGGGTACAAATCGATGCGTCACCCCACCAAGCAATTAATGCCAAAGTGACAAAGTTGGCAGCACGTCCCTGGAGGACTGAATAGTTGGCAGCTTTTACAGAAAATGAAGCATCGCTGATGTCAGCATCATCATTACTTTCTTTCGACGGTTACAACCCACGTGGCCGACCAACCACTTGCATGCACCTCAGCAGCCATGCGCCTGAAGATTTACATGTACCTCAAAAACCGTACGCCCAGACTGGTTCATGACTCCTGAAGGTTGTGAGCCAAAGTCTTCTTATGCGCCCAATCCCAAGCGCATCCTATCAAATTACCCTCCACAAATCCGAGATCTTTGAGCTACGGACATGTGCCATGTGTCCTTTGACTCAATTCAGCCAATGAAGGGGTGCTAATCACCCAGGATCTCAGCAACTGAAAGATCCTCTCCCCTGCTACGTGCCAGCCCATAAATGCAGTATGAAGGATTCAACCCATAAATAATGGTACATCATCCATGCGCCTCCTGCAGCTTCAACCACGTGGCATTCCCACGTACAGGCACATCCTATATATGCACGTATGAGCAGTCTAACATGCTGCTTATAAATAGAGGGATCATCTCCTTCTCCCAGACACACACAGAGAGACAGACATATACAGCAAAGACAACCGCAACCAGAGCATCAGAGT
>JANAVB010020323.1:52500-97500 GCA_029216955.1 Iris pallida | reverse complement strand
TTTTGTTATGATATCGTCTTTGTTTCTAGTATTTAGTGTAGATATCCTTGTTCTCTTGACACATTGTTCACACGGATTGGTATTTGTTTGGATCCCGTCATAAGATGTTATTCCTCTTATATATGGTATGCCTTGTGCAAGTCTTCCTTGTTTTCTTGTTCATTATATAGACACGATTCCTGTGAAGGAGAGCTACTTCATAGAGAATGCATGTCATGACGTGTCATGACTGGATCCACTATATTAGTCATGGATGGGAGTGTTAGCGTAGATATTAATACCCTACAGTATTATATTGTATCATTATTGTATAATGTTAATCATACACTCACGTATGATTAGCCAGGCCAAATATTGTATCAAGTTCTAAGCCGATTACATGTTGAAACTAGTGCTAAACTCACATAGAAAATAGTTCCAGATTTTTGTACATGTTATACACTGTTCTCTTGTCTTATCTTATTATAGTTTTGGATATACCCTGTCAGGATGCATGTACGCTCTACTTTATCCAGTATATTCTCTCTATTTACTGCTATATTTTCAATATTGTATAACTAGAACTGTTGTTTGAGATTTTGAACTCGTTCCATCCTGACTGGATATGTTGACAAAATATTACAGAAGACGGTGAGGAGGATTGCTGTACCTACTACGGTCCGGTTGACGTAGTGGGCTTAGACTTGGAGACCTTGCTTCAGCAGGGCTTAGCTCCGCCGACGAGCCTCTAGCTTAGTTTAGTTAGAATAGACATTTTGGACTGGACCTTGTCTCCAGCTTGCTACTTATGTTATTATATTATATTTGGGATTGTATAACCATATTACTTTGTGACTCCCTCTCTTTCTCTCGTTGTAGAGCTGGATATTGCACTTATGATTTTTATCTGTCTAGTTTTCGTGCCATGATTCTTCCTTCTAGATTGTGACAGTATTTCATACTATATTCCTCCGTGCGGAGATGACAGGTTATTATATAATGTTTGTTAGCTAGTAGACCTACAGCGTTCTACGCCGTTTTTACGGCATAGGCTGGACGTGGTCACGCATTTGTGCCCCTACCTAGGGTGCGGATCGTGACACATTTTTACTGGTGGCCCACGCAGGTCGAGAGTCACAATTAGTACGATGTCGTAGTGGCGCTCGACTTAGAGTGCTATTACGAGCCTGCGGTACGTATCTAGGATAGGCTATAGGCTAAGTTACTCAATCACAAAATAGAAAAACTTCCACTTACTGATCTTTTAACTGTCCTTTTTGATATTGATTTTTGCATTCTAATTGTCTTCCTTGATATAATATTTCATGTGCCATATTGATTACCTTCCTTTATTCTATCTTCAGGATGGTGCAGACCAGGTCCCAGCATCCTGGGTCCGCAGACATGGAGAGGTCTGCTATGACTCGCGAACCTGATCTAGACACTCCTGTTGCAGTCGGGGTGTCGGCAGCAGCTTTTGTAGGCGCTCCCCCGCCAGTTTCGAGGGCTGACCTCGGGGTTGCTACGACTATTCTGACCATAGTACTAGTAGTTGATATGGGCACTCTTCCTCCTCCTGCATAGAGGATTCCTCCGCCAGTTGCAGACGTACTTCCACCTCCACCTCCTCTTCCTATTGACGTGGGGCAGATGCTTGCTTTCCTCTAGCAGATGCTGGAGACTCAGAGAGCCCAGGCTGAGGCTCAGTAGAGGCAGACAGATACGATACGTTAGGGCATGGAGGATGCCCATTAGTTGGCCCTTGCAGCCGTAGAGCAGAGGGCTCCACATCATGGGACGCGTCCGAGGTACGAAGATATCTAGGACTTCAAGAAGCTCGGGCCCCGTGACTTTAGCGGAACCGAAGGTGTGGTCTATTCCGATGATTGGCTCGAGGATATCGAGTGATAGATGAGGGCCTCCCGCCTCGCAGACGACCTGAAGGTCGAGGCGGTAGGTTTGCAGTTGTTAGACATTGCACGCACCTGGTTCTGGAACGAGCCAGCCCTTGCTGGGGAGGGCCATACTTGGGCCGAGTTTAAGCTTCTCTTCAATGAGAAGTTCTTCTCTCCTACAGACAAGATTGACCTAGTGAGGCAGTTCCAGGATCTGCAACAGGGCAGTTTATCTGTGGAGGAGTACGCCGCAGAGTTTGGCCGTCTGAGCCGATACGCGGAGTACATGGTTCGTGACCCGGAGATTAGGGTGAGCCATTTCAGAGAGGGGCTGATTTGGGATATCAAGATCCTCATTCCCTCCTTTTATGAGACTTATACCCAGATCTATGCGGAGGTCCGCAAGGTAGTATGGGAGTGGGGCCTGAAGCCCAAGCGGGATCGTGATATATTCTCGGGGACTACTAGCAGCGCGGGGGCTGCTAAGCGTCCTCAACTCCAGCATCATTTTATTCCGCAATGCCCGCAGCAGATTTTTGCTCCGATTAGGGCACCAGTTCAGCAGGTGCCCCGGCAGCAGCAGCAGGGACCGACACAGTAGGTACCTACTTGCCACTACTGCAAGAGGTCCGGACATCTCTGGGAGGTTTACAGGAGACGTTTGGGTGTGTGTCTATACTGTGGCACCGAGGGGCATTTGGCGAGGGATTGTCCTTCGAACCATCGTCGTGCAGCTCAGGGAGCACAGGGTAGGCCACCTATGGCACCGCATCACGCCCCCCACCAGCAGCGGGATATACCCCGCAAGAGCAGGGCTTTTGCGATGACAGTTGAGGATCCTACAGGCATTGGACTAGGAGGCAGGGTCTTGCTCTTTCTTTTTACCTGTTCTTTCTGCCCATTGATTGATGATTGCTTTCTTAGTACCTTTATTTTGTATATGTGATGATCATGCTAGATTAAATAGAAAACCCTAATAAAGACTGCAATAACATGATACTGTAGAGATTTAAAACCATGCATGTGTTCTAATTTCCTGGATTATATGTTATATAAGTTAGGATAAAATTTAGTAGACCTTGATTGTTGGGTGCTTAACCTATAGAAGAGTACGACCGTTTTGAATTTCGAAGACGAAATTATTCTAAGGGAGGTAGACTTGTAACTGCTTGTTTTCAAAATTTAGGGTAAAATGGTCATTTTTGAATTTTTAGGAATTTTAGGAATTTTTATTTAATTATATTTTTTATATGGGGATTTTTAGAGTCGGGTTCGAATTTCAGCTCATTCAGACATGTATCGGGGACCCGGGGTAGGTTAGACTCTGATCGAGACCCAACTAGAACCGACCAACTTGTCATGACCAAATCCAGATAATTATATTTGACTAATCCCATTTGATTTTAGTGGGATTAGGGATTAGAATTAGATTTAGAACTTAGAATTTGGAGTTATCAAGTTACCTTTTTGACCCCCAACTCAAAACCACTCATCTCTTTGACTTGGAGGGCATTTTGGTAAATTATCAAATGCCCCCAACCCTCTAAATATGGTCGGCCACAGCAGCAAACACCCCCTCCCTTCTTCTCATTGTAAGAAAAACTCTCTCTCTCTTCCTTTCTTTCATTCTACAAGGATCCCTTTCTTTCCCCTTTGGATTTTAGGCTCAAAAGTAAGTCAAATCTCTTCTAATTCTCTTCCATACGCTAGATCTCTCCCTAATCTTGGTGCTAACCCTTTTTTATCTCTTATTTATAATTTTTATCTAAGTAGAACCTAGCATGGAGGGGTTGGAAGCCTAGATTTGGCTCTTGACCTAAAAAGAACCAATTTTGGGACTTTTTCTGGGATTCCAACTCCCAAGAGGTAAACCCTAACTCTAACTCTTGTAATTGCTCCTAATTAATGTTATTTTCATATTAGAGGATACCCGAGATGTAGCTCCCCTTTCCGAAAATTTTGAAATATTTTATTTATTAATTTAATTGATTTAAATGGTGACTATTACATTTTATAAATAATTATTTAGTTTATTATTACGGTAGATGATTTTAGCCTTGGTTAGGAATTGGAGTACAAGGTGACTAGAAATCGTGGCACGGATAGTGTAGTGGCGTGCCTTGACTAGTGTATTAGCCATACCAGGGAGTGCCGAGTCATAGGAGTGTCCTAACTAGGAAAATCAGGCCAAGTTGTGACATGACCATTATAAATAGTTTAATTAATTATTATTAGTAATTATTGACTTATAGAAGACCCGGTTGTACCGAATAGTCCGGACCGGACCGGACCAGAGCCAAGCCCAAGCCCATGTGGTCATGCGGACGTCCAATAACATTCATGTTGATGTATTTTGGGTATGATGGTGTCGTATTTCCGTTTTAAAGATCTAATGAATACTTTTTTAAGTATTTTTAAATAAATATTATAAATATCGTATTAATTGACATTCAATAATATTTGTATAAAATAGGTCCTCGTGCATTTTGGGATTTTTTACTGCGCATGGTAGCGTATACACCATTATTTGGTATATTGAATTTCGTTATTATTTATGATATTACTATTATTATTTATTGAGATTATTAGTATATAATATAATAAAATTATTGGTCATATTATTTTCGTCAATAAATGTTACATGTTTACATGAATGGGTCCTACACTAGAAATAAATATTATTGAGGTTATTTAGATTTATGGAGATTACTATATAGGTATATATATGAATATATGGGTACATATATTTTTGTGTAAATAAATATATATATATATATATATATATATATATATATATATATATATATATATAGTATATATATATATATATATATATATTTATATATATATATATATATATATATATATATATATATTATATATATATATATATATATATATATATAAGAAAAAAAAAAAATATATATATATATATATATATATATATATATATATATATATATATATATATATATATAGAAATGTATATAGGTCTCATATATATAGATAAATATATAGAAATATATATTGAAATATATATGTGTGTATATATAAATATACGTATATATATAAAATATAGGTGTATATGTGTTTGCATATATAAATATAAATATACTATATATATATATTATATATATATATATATATATATATATATATATATATATATATATATATTATATAAAAAATATATATATATATATTTTTATATATATATATTATTATATATATATATATAATATATATATATATGGGTGTGTATATACGTATACATATATATATTATTGTGTATAGACATATATATATGTATTGCTATTAGTATTAAATGGTAGGCTAAACAGAGCCCAAGGCCTCACAGGACCGGACCCGACCCCTCCTCTAAGTGAATACAAATTCAGCCCGGCCCATAGGCCTAACCGACCCCCCTAAGTTGCTAGCATTTAGCTAAGTAACAGAACTTATAAAACCCCTCGGCTGAACAGAACGTCCCCATCCTCGCGAATACTTACACGCGAACAGAGCAGAGAGAGATCGATAGAATTAAAAAGTGAACCCTAACACCGGCGCCTCCTCCCTGACAACTGGCGACCGACCACGCCCGCCGTGCGCCGCCGCACGAGCGTCGGAGATCGCCAGAGACACATCGCGCGCACGTGTAGGCGCGGACGGGAACGACAGCGCACACGTGCAGAGGTGTCACTTCGTCGCAGGAATCCTTCACGTACGGTAGATCGTTTCTCGAACCGATTCCTATGGTACGTACCCAAACTATACGACTTCGCGTCCGTGTAAATAGATTCAAGAAGAACGCAGTTAAAACTTGATTTATTTCGACCCAAAGATCGACCGATAACTGTTCGAAAACAGGGTATAGGATCGTCCAAACCCCATATTTGGAAGCCGGATTTCAATCTACGCTTTATTAGTTTTCAGAAACTAATTGAACAAAATTATAGTTAACCTAACCAAGATGGAAACACTATTTTTTAGAATTAATTCTTGTTGATTAATTTCTGTTTAAAATTAGGGTGAAGTTGGCAAAAAATCTGTTTTCGAAAACTAGAAAAACTCCGATACCACGTGCGTCCCGCCAATCCGGGCGACTTGGTCGCGAACCGAAAGTATCGAAAGCTGCGTAACGGCTTCGTGGTCGTGTGGGCTTTGGCGGAATTCAAATTGGTCGCGTGTGCGCGACGAATTTGATGCGTATCCGTCGAAATTTACCGTATCGTGCACTTTGCAAATTCTCCAATTACTTTGTGCACGCTCGTCAGATTGAGACAAAACTTGCGCCAGTAGGACCGTATTATTTTTATGGTCCTGTATGCCAAGTTTGGTCCAATTCCGAGACAGTTGAATCGTACGTCGTTTTGCGGGCCCCACGGTTCCACTCAACGGACGATTTTGTGCACGGCCCGCCGGAATCCAACTGTGGACATACGGTTGGGTTCGTATCAAAAAACCGGATCCATAGACATGTAATTTGACGACTTTAGAGACCGTTAACTCTGGCATGCTTTTCGGTGCAAAGCGGGTCCAACGGCGGACATCGTTTTTGCCCAAAATTACCGTTTTGTCCCTGTGTCCAGAATTGGACTTAAGGACTGGCAATCTTAGCTAATTTGACTGTTCTGAGAACGTTGGTACTGTTTATTTCAGCATCTGGAGACTTTTGGATGTGTTGACTGATTGTGGCTCATTGAGTGGTATAGTATTCTTGGTTTCACCAGCTAAGGACCTCAGGCAAGTACACTTTCTGATTGCTTTCCGATTATAGTAGTATTTTTATTTCATGTCTATACATATATCTTACTGCTTGTTGACACACTCGTCACACGGAGTAGTCGGGAGGGGAAATATCTAAGTAAACATGTGAACTACCCAGAACTATCCCATGAGTCTATTCTTGAATAATAGCCGCTGCACACGACACGTGCAGTGTGCCGGATTTACCCCTAACCGTTCACATGTCGAAACGGATATTTCACACCACCTAGATAGATGTCTTTTATTAGTTTTTCCTTGTTTACTTCTCTATCGTGCTATGTCATCAGTTATCTACCAGTTTTTATCTCTCATATGTTATTTTCATGTCTTGTTAATTCTATTGTGTTTTCGCATTGTCGTCGGTTTGTGTACTTGTTCCATTCCTGACTGAAAACCAACATTTTTCAGGTTTAGCCGCGATCACTCTTAGCATGGGGAAGGCTTGGGTATGCTGAGGTCGACCTAGAATAGATAGCAGTTTGTAATATTTCATTAATTGTGAAATCTTGTATTTTTTTAATTAGAAATATTGTAAATATTGTAATAAATGTAGAAATGTGAATAAGCAGCAAATGTTGTATTTTTTGAGCATTTATTTCTTGCGGGCTTGACAGCGTTCTACCGTCGACTCTGCGGCGTAGGCTGGCTTGGACACGTCTCGTATCCGAAAAGCGGGTGCGGATCGTGACAAGTTTTTGTGGTGGCCCATGTAGATCAGTTTTTGCAAAATATTGCGAACTCGTGATGGTACGTTAGTCGTACTATTGCGAGCCTGCGCCCAGGAAATGCTCCTTCACAAATTAGGATTAAAATTACTTAGGAGAATAACTAGGACTAGGAGTCCCTTGTTCAAATTGACCGTTGGGTAGTTAAGGTTATTAGATAGGCCATGCAATTCAGATAACTTGCCCGATCTCTATAGAAACACTATTATTTTGATATGACAAGATGACCCCATGCAGATATGCTACTCACTTGGTAAGCTAGGCTTACCTAAAATTAAGGCTTTGATATTGCTGAACTGTTTAATTTTCTTTTGCTGTACTAGAGATAATCTTATATCATAAATTAGAATTGCTTGTTTTAAATTCTATGTTGCCATAGAAAATTAGTTTAAATTTTTTGATTCTGGTTATTTTCATACGAATCTCGAGGTAGATTGATTTGAGATCTTCCCTCAACCATAAAAATGCATATAAATAGATACTCGAATGTTTGTATTCCTTCCGTCTTTAGTTAATTCCTCCATGTTAAATCTTTTAATTTAAGTGTTGTGACTGATAGGACAAATACCTACGCCCTATTTTTAGTCAACTTGTTTGAATCTCTAGAGGCTCATGAATTTTTACGGATATAGTTAAATGAATGTTAGATAACTCAAAACGGTTAGACAACAACGCACTTTCGTCAATTTTTTGAGAGTGGAGAATGTGGGTTCACTGCAGCCAGCAGCGCACTGGCGAGGCACAATCCATAGAATTAAAACCATTTCGAAGAGTCATAGTCTATGGAATATTGCTAAAACTATGTTCTCGTTGACCCCTTTAGATCTTAGATACCCTTGTGTTAATATAAAGTTGAGTACTTGATAGCTTATCACACCTGAATCACGGAACCAAGAATTATTACAGCCCGAGTATACGGGCGAGTCATAATTCTCGGTGAAGTAACTTCAGATGTGATTACAAGTTTAGGATACTATAGAGGATAGGGACTGCCCTGTATGACCCTAAGATCCAAAACCAATACTAGTGTAAGTTCTGTAAGTTGAATAGCATGTCTCCCAACCTAGCGTTATGTGGTTCTTGTGATCTATTGACAGGGAAATTGACTGACATTAATAGGTGTAACGCCCCAGTCCCAAAATACGTAAGACTAGGAACATAGACATGCCAGTTGTATTCATACGAAGTACGTAGGCCTCGTATGGATACATAAGCTGTAAAATATAGTAGAACCATAACTAATCTCATCCACAAAATAAATGAATAAAAGATATCATAAATGATAATGAATTATCTTGATACAATATGTTGGGCGGAGACAAATCCACTACCAACAAGTAAAGAGAAATACATGAGAGAATAAATGATTTTGGCGAGCGAAGCAAAGACGATCAAAGTGCAATCATCCTCGAAGAAATAGCGATGATCACGGCTAGAGCTAGAATACCTACGAAAGACAAGAGCACACCTGGAGAGATAACCAGGTCCTCATAGGGACGTAACAAGACACATAATATCATGCCATATAAACTGAATAAATATTGCTCAAATAAAGTCAATCGAATTATAACATGGTCCAACACGCACCTAATGAATGAACGTACCATCCCCCCAACCAAACAAGGACAGGAGATGGTAAACTAATTCACGGTGGTGTATCTTTCCATGCCACGAATCCAATATGGTATCCGGACCCCAACAAGGTTCAATACCTTCTCATCGAAGTAGTAAGTCACACCTACAACCAAACAAGGACAAGATGTGACGAACTAATCCGCGACAAGTTATTGTTCCAAGCCACGGTCAGATACAAGTACCCAAACCAAAAGTACTCGTACCTAACGGATAAAGGTGCCTAACCAATCTAAGTGAAATGTTGTAAAGAACAATCCTTCCTACGCATGGGCCCTGGCTGAATAGGATCGACATTGTCCCCTCTTGGGCACCAGAGGCCCTATCAGTAAGAGCATGACGTTCCACAGAATTGCCAGTGGCCGTCAGTAATCTTGGGTAAGCTGACCCGTCTCCGACGGAGCTCACGGGTTGCAAAAGGGAAAGTGCATCGAAGCCCATACGCTAAGGAATTGTCTTCCCCGCCTAATGCTTGCTGTGTTGTATCCACAACACAAAACCTCTATAACCGCTAAGTCAAACTAGCATGCAATCTCTATTAGCGGTTTTTCTATCGCACGACTTGTACGTACTGGTGGCCAGCCAATCACGCACTTCCGTATTCTATATACGACGCACAACCTCGTGGTACAACGTGTCAAGGCCATGAATGCAACACACAAGGTGGTCCCTTAAATCTAAGGTTAATGTGTAAGAAAAATAATACATAGCAGAGAATATAAATGAACAGTAAGTTCTAACAGGTTATGCCATGTATCACAGTTTATTTTGCATAAAGAAAATAAATAATGCATGAAATATGAGCTAAAATAAATAAACAGCTAGTGGCAAGGTGTCTTGCCTGATAGGACGCCTGGTGTTCTGCGATGATCAAGATGACACAAATTGTAACTTCGGTGCAACAACTATGTAAGGTGACCTCTGATGGTGGCACGGACAGTTCCATTGGGTCCAGAAGGGTCAAATTGGTTAGATTGGACATAAGGTAGTCTTGAAATTGGTGAAAGAATAGGAATAACGGGACTGGTCATGGAAAGGAGAAAATAAAAAAAATGGATAATAAAATATTTGTGATTTTTAGAAAACTAATTATAATCCTTGAAGACTATATTTTATTATCCCAAATATTAGATAAATAGTAAATCGTTTTAAGTCAAAAACTATACTTTGCTTAGAAAATATTTTACATCACTAATAGAAAAATATATGTTAATTTAAAACTACATCTTATTAGTAGAGATATGTTTTTAGATAAATACTTTTGAAAATAAAAATCGCCTTAGGCTAGGACCTTAAGTTTTGTCAAAATATTATTTTCAAGTTTAAATCTATTTTATTAATATATGTACTTAAAAAGTAACAATCCTTTATAGTCCAAAATACATAGTTTAATACTAGGTTAAAATATCGATACTATACTAGGTTAAAATATCAATACTGTATAGAATAAATGCAAGAGTACAAAATACAGAGAATAAAGTACTAAATGTTAAACACACAAAAGTAAACAAAGAAAAACAACAAAATAATAATGATAATAATAATAATAATAATAATAATAATAATAATAATAATAAATCTACTAATAAAATACAACAGCAATCAATAACAAAGTTGCTACTACTCTTTTTATAATATCAATAAAATAAAATAATAATAATAATAATAATAATAATAATAATAATAATAATAATAATAATACTGATAATAATAACTGTTAACAAAATATAAAATAATAAAAGATAATAAAACTGCTAGGGCTCTATTCTCCTTAGGAGAACCACTATATCGAGGAGAGAGAAATGATTAGAGAGGTGAGAGAAAAAAAAAGGGCAGAGAGGGAGCGAAGAAAAGTGGGTCGGGGTCGGCTCGCGGCGGCGGAGCTTGGGAGCGGGGCGCTGGGCGGCGACCGGAGGGTGACGTCAGGCGGAGCTTGGTGGAGACGTCGGCGGACTGAGGAGAAGAAGCTGAAGGGAGAGAGAAAACGGCGCGGTGGAGTTGAGGAGAGGGGAAGCGCCGGCGGCTAGGGCACGGCGACGAGGAGGAAAGGAGAGGCGGTCGAAGAGAGGAACAGGAGAGGTGGAGAGTCGGCGAGGCTCGTCGACGGCTTGGCGGAGGATCTCGGGAGAGCTGGGGCGGCTGCGGTCGGAAGAGGGGAGTTCGGGGTCGGTTCGGCCGGCGGAAACTGCAGAGCAAGCGCGGCTGGACGCGGCGCTCACCATCACGCGGCGGCGGTAGGTTACGCGGAGGGCGGACGTGGAAAGAGGAAGAGCGGACGGGAAGCGGGGGTTTCCGACGAGCGCGCGACGGATGCATGCGGTCCGGCCGGCGGCAGAGGGGGTCGTCGGCTGGGTGTGAGGCGGGGCTCACTACGGAGCACAGCTCCGACGACGGAGTGGCTGAGCGGGGCTGATGGGGTGAGACGGAGATGGTGGGGCGGCGCGGTCTGGACGCTGAGCTAGGTCGGCGTGCGGAGCACCGGACCGGGTTCGACGGGCGGCGGAGTAGTCGGGTTAAAGTTAGGGTTTTATTCTTTATTTGCTTTTGGGTGGCGGCCAGCCGGCGATGGCCGGGGTGGCAGTGGTGTTGGTGATGATGGAGGAGTTGGGGCTGGAAAGTTGGCGGTGGTGGTGAGTTCCAAGGACTGGCGATGGCGGGGACGCCGAATGGCGGGGTTGAAGGGGTCGGACCGGTGGTGGTGATGGTCGGCTGTGTCAGTAGTGGTGACGATGGGGTGGCGTGTTCGGAGTCACGGCGGTGCACAAGCTGGAGACGGGGAGGACAGGAACGGTGGAGTAGGCGGGGCTCGGTAGTGTGGTTTGTCGGGTGGCTCGGCTGGTCGGGTCGGGCTGGGTCGAAGATCGTCGGGTCGGACAGCATGGTCAGGGGCAGAAGCTAGGGTTAGGGTTAAAGTTAGGTTTAGGGTTTGATTGTGGTGGAGGATACCGTCATGTCCTGTGGGACACGGGATGGGGTGTCCGGCATATCGAACAAGAAAAGAATTTATGTATTTGTAAAGAAAAATAAATAGTGGATGGGACACGAACACGATGCACATTTGGGTTGTGGAAATTTGTGGAAGAATAATTGTAGAGAAATAATGGAGGAGTACCTGCCTATTTATAGGATGTGGAAATTCCCATTTGGATAGGATTAGAAAAAGATTTAAATCCCCAATAGGTAATTGCTACTAATAAATTTAAATCTAAATTCAAATCTAATTCCAAATCCAAATCAAATCTAAATCCAATTAAATCTAATTAAATTCTTGGTTTTAAAATCAATGGGATAAATCAAATTTCAAATGTTTCACTATTTAAATAAATCCATAAATTCAAATCAAGATTTAAATCGCCACAATAATTTTGAAATATATTTTCCAAAAATACAATATAATAATAATTTTGAAAATAATATTATTATTTAAATACACTAATAATAATTAAAATAATATTTATGAAGAATATCATTTATTAGTAACTGCTATAAACGAAAAGGCTTTCATAAATAAAATAGTAAATTTGAAAATTTCAGTATGATAACTAAAAATAATTATTATTTATATTATTTTAAAAATAGGAAAAATATTTTTCTAAATTATGTACGCTCGCACATAATCGCACTCGTCGAGCAAATTCGAAAAAGAAATAAAATTTCGCGCGCGACGTATAATACGACTACGCGACGTATATTACAAAATTTTAAATCAGTACTAAATTTAATAAAATAAGAAAAAATTTAGAAATTTTAGGGGTTTTACATCCTGCCCAACTTAAAAGAATTTCGTCCTCGAAATTAAGAATTTATAGGGGGTGAGAGGACACAAGGGGGTATCAATGGGCATCCAACGTTGACAATGTTTTCACAAAATTATGTCGTAAGAAATCGCGATCTAGATCGTAGAAAAATAATACGGTATGGTCATAATCGATATGAAGGCTTAGAGGAAGTTCTAGTATAACACATTCGTCCTTCTAAAATAGGTGAAGGCGAAAACAATAGAGGGTTCAAAAGACGATATTATCGTATACGAAAATGTGGTTCAAAGACGACCGAAAATTTCAAAGGAATTGTCAAGACAGTCGTGGATGGGATTTTAAAGGCCAAGGTTAATTATGTTCTATCCACGCAGAATAATAAACAAAAGTGAACCAAAGTACACTTGGTTGATCAGACCATTATGCACCGGTTCTGATTAGACAATATGTTAGTGAGAGCTCTTCCAATAACATATGTCTTGAACAAGCTCGATAAAAAATAAGCTTGCAAAAACTAGGCTACATTAGCATCATTAGTCAAGATGGTAAAAACATAAGCACGAGAGATTTAAGATTGAAATAAAGAATAAATATGAATAGTCTATGAGTCATAGGAATCTAAGTCCTGTTTATACCTATACAATCATTCTATGATTTTATTGACCAAGGCTTGGTTAACCAAATAGGTTAAATTTCTCTAGTCTCTTATGGTCTAGATAATACCATTTGTATTTTCTTAATGGTCAAGGGTGTGTGGGGTATTCTACTCAACTTAAAGAATTAAGCTAAGGGTGTTTGAGACATCTAACTAGTAGGGTCAATCTCTAGCAAGCACGAAGGGATGAAAAGAATAATGATAGAAGGAATCAAGCAAGATGCAGTCGATGAGTCGAACGATAGTTCGAATATGGAATCGAGAAAGGAGGTCAAGTATGTGGATGAGATCCTAGACTTCTAATCCTATTCGCATGCTTGTTTGGTATGGTAAAGTAACCAAACAATTTATCTTGACCTGCATGGGCCACCACAAAAACATGTAACGCCCCAGTCCCAAAATACGTAGGACTAGGAATGTAGACATGCCAGCTGTATTCATACGAAGTACGTAGGCCTCGTATGGATATATAAGTTGTAAAATACAGTAGAACCATAACTAATCTCATCCACAAAATAAATGAATAAAAGATATCATAAAATGATAATGAATTGTCTTGATACAATATGTTGGGCGGAGACAAATCTACTACCAACAAGTAAAGAGAAATACATGAGAGAATAAATGATTTTGGCGAGCGAAGCAAAGACGATCCAAGTGCAATCATCCTCGAAGAAATAGCGATGATTACGGCTAGAGCTAGAATACCTGCAAAAGACAAGAGCACACACCTGGAGAGATAACCAGGTCCTCAGAGGGACGTAACAAGACACATAATATCATGCCATATAAACTGAATAAATATTACTCAAATAAATAAGTCAATCGAATTATAAGATGGTCCAATACGCACCTACTGAACGAGCGTACCATCCCCCCAACCAAACAAGGACAGGAGATGGTAAACTAATTCACGGTGGCGTATCTTTCCATGCCACGAATCCAATATAGTATCCGGACCCCAACAAGGTTCAATACCTTCTCATCGAAGTAGTAAGTCACACCTACAACCAAACAAGGACAAGATGTGACGAACTAATCCACGACAAGTTATTGTTCCAAGCCACGATCAGATACAAGTACCCAAACCAAAAGTACTCGTACCTAACGGATAAAGGTGCCTAACCAATCTAAGTGAAATGTTGTTAAGAATAATCCTTCCTACGCATGGGCCCTGCCTGAATAGGATCGGCATAGTCCCCCCTTGGGCACCAGAGGCCCCATCAGTAAGAGCATGACGTTCCACAGAATCGCTAGTGGCCGTCAGTAGTCTTGGGTAAGCTGACCCGTGTCTCCGACGGAGCTCACGGGTTACAAAAAGGAAAGTGCATCGAAGCCCATACGCTAAGGAATTGTCCTCCCCGCCCAATGCCTACTGTGTTGTATCCACAACACAAAATCTCTATAACCGCTAAGTCAAATTAGCATGCAACCTCTATTAGCGGTTATTCCTATCGCACGGCTTGTACGTACTGGTGGCCAGCCAATCACGCACTTCCGTGTTCTACATACGACGCACAACCTCGTGGTACAACGTGTCAAGGCCATGAATGCAACACACAAAGGTGGTCCCTTAAATCTAAGGTTAATGTGTAAGAAAAATAATACATAGCAGAAAATATAAATGAACAGTAAGTTCAGGTTATGCCATGTATCACAGTTTATTTTGCATAAAGAAAATAAATAATGCATGAAATATGAGCTAAAATAAATAAATAGCTAGTGGCAAGGTGTCTTGCCTGATAGGGCGCCTGGTGTGCTGCGATGATCAAGATAACACAAATTGCGACTTCGATACAACAACTATGCAAGGTGACCTCTGATGGTGGCACGGACAGTTCCATTGGGTCCAGAAGGGTCAAATTGGTTAGATTGGACATAAGGTAGTCTCGAAATTGGCGAAAAAATAGGAATAACGGGACTGGTCATGGAAAGGAAAAAATCAAAGAAAATGGATAATAAAATATTTATGATTTTTAAAAAACTAATTATAATCCTTGAAGACTATATTTTATTATCTCAAAATATTAGATAAATAGTAAAATCGTTTTAAGTCAAAAACTATACTTTGCTTAGAAAATATTTTACATCACTAATAGAAAAATATATGGTAATTTAAAACTACATCTTATTAGTAGAGATATGTTTTTAGATAAATACTTTTGAAAATAAAAATCGCCTTAGGCTAGGACCTTAAGCTTTGTCAAAATATTATTTTCAAGTTTAAATCAATATTTTATTAATATATGCACTTAAAAAGTAACAATCCTTTATAGTCCAAAATACATAGTTTTATACTGGGTTAAAATATCGATACTATACTAGGTTAAAATATCAATACTGTATAGAATAAATGCAAGAGTACAAAATACAGAGAATAAAGTACTAAATGTTAAACACACAAAAGTAAAAAAAGAAAAACAACAAAATAGTAATGATAATAATAACAATAATAATAATAATAATAATAATATAATAATAATAATAATAATAATAATAATAAATCTACTAATAAAGCACAACAGCAATCAATAACAAAGCTGCTATCTTTTTATAATATCAATAAAAAAAAAAATAATAATATAATAATAATAATAATAATAATAATAATAATAATAATAATAATAATACTGATGATAATAACAGTTAACAAAATATAAAATAATACGACTATGCGACGTATATTACAAAATTTTAAATCAGTACTAAATTTAATAAAATAAAAAAATTAGTATAAATTTTAGGGGTTTTACAATAGGTTTACCTAGAATATAGAATTTAGAGTTCCATAACCCATTAGTCAACCAAGGCCTTAAGGATAAGAGATAATAGGTTGACTGTATAAGCAAGAACACCCGGTAAGGTTTCGGCCTTCTCAAAACCCGAACTATTTGTGCCTCATTTCCAAAAATCTCGTCTACTTATATTTTGACTAATCTTCACCAATGCTGCTATTACAACCTAGTTTTGCAAGCTTGCTCTTTTATCGAGCTTGATTCAAGACATATGTTTATCGGGGACGCCTGCGAACATATTGTCGAATCAGAATCATTGTATTACGGTCTGATCAACCATGATGCATTTGATTCGCTTTTCAGTTAATTACCCTACGTGGATTGAGATATAGATGTCTCTAGATCTCATCCACGACTTCTTTGACAATTCCTCTTGAATTATATATTCGTCCTTGAATCATGCAATTGTATTCAGTGACATCTCTCGTGAACTCTTTATTGTTTTTGTCTTTCGCTGATTGGAAAGACGAAAACTCAAAATTGATTGATAGATACAGCGTATTCCCCATGGCTACGCTAGTTGTATACACAAGGGTAACTACCAACGGCCAGCCAGGTGACTAGAACCTTGCCTTAAGTTACTCGTCCTCCCTTCGACACTAAACCTACTATCTTGATCGTCTAGTCATAGGAGTCCGAGAATGATTAGGATATTTCCCTTGACCAAATGCCAACCTAAGAGACTACCTATTCTCCAGAGATCAAAGGTTGTGAGACTCTAATCATTTGTTTGAAGCTTGCTTCAACTAGAACCCTTGCGACAATAGTCTGGCAGGTTTGACCCAAATAGAAATTCACGACTCAGTTGTTAGAAATTTCTCCATATGATGTGCCTTAGAGCTGGTTACCCTGTCGATAACTCTTGTACACTATGGACGGCAACCATATGTCATATTACACACTCATTTTTCTATTTATTGAGGAACGGTCCTTGACTTGACTTATATCTCAGTATTTCGATACGCCGTGCCTTATTCTTTATTAACCAGAGTCGAGGTACAGTATCCGAACTTTGAAATTCTTTTGACCTCATTATTTCTAAAACCCTGTCCTAGCTTCTAAGGGGAGTAGACTGTAGGCCTTCTAAAATTTTTAGGATATACCTGGATTACCGAGTGATTAGAATAACTTCCGTTAGAATGATGACTAGTGCCCGAGGACTCCCACTTTCCATTTAGATCATTTTGTGTCCCCGGCCGTGTTATTAATATTCGGAGCACGAGACCAACTGTTACCTTCCAACAGATTTTACATGCAAGATCTAGACGAGTCCACCTTCATCTAGGTATATCATGTCCCACTCAAACACGTCCCCTTGTACTCTATTTTCATAGTACAACTTTTAGGTCAAAAGGACTAGCTATAACCTTTACCGTAATACCGGTACACTTCCCGACTCCCATTAGAGCCTCAACTTCGACTTAATTCCTTTGACCCAATATATGGTGGTAAACTACTCGAAGCCACTACACATACATCCCTAGTGTGCCATCCGATTGAGGACTCATGTACTACTTAAACACAAAGGTCACTGAAGGCACATTTCAGGCTTATGGACCTAACTAACCAACCCGACTAGCAACTAGCTCAGCCCTTGGGTAGAAACCTATTCTAGGATACCCTAATCTTGTAGGAAGAGTTTCATCATTAGGATCATGTCTAGTCCATATAGGTTGAAACCCAGTGTTCATCCAACCAACAACTGATAGGGAATCCTTTAAGACCACAATCTTGATTTCTCAAATTCCGTTCCGTTATGGAACCTTGTTTGAATTAGAATTTCGAGAACGAGACTTCTGCATTGTACGGATGGCAGGCCACTCTAAGTAACGAAGGGCTCTTCGACGTAGCAAGTGACTGGACTAGAGTAGCCCAATCTAACAGATAAGGCAGTGGTTCATAAACTCCCTTTCTATCTGTAATATTGGACACCCTCCACTGCTCTTGAAACTTCACAGTTGCTCCCGATTGTTCTACCTTATCTTTCTGTCCTACCTACTTCGGAGCGATGAATAGCCATGCTTACTAGAGTTTATCAATATTTCTTAGCAACTTGTGTAAATTATTGCTGGTTAAATTTTGATGGCTTGATAAATAGGAGAGGGTGGTAGATGACTTATGCTATAGATATCTATCAGTAATTACTTTTGCAATTAGCTGGAGGGTTACAATGTTATGACGTCAGGTGCTTGAAGTTGGTAGTGTGACCAAAGGTGGGTAGAAGTCCTCGATGATTCGTAGTCACGGAATGGCTAGTAGGAGGTATAAATATTCTGAGAAATAAAATTTGAGAAGATTGTGGTAATGGTAGATTTATTCTTTTATTTTATTTTGAATTTTGGCATGTTTATGAGTTAGAATTTCGAGGACAAAATTATTTTTAAGGTGGGTAGATTTGTAGCTCCTATTTCCAAAAATTTTGAAATATTTTATTTATTAATTTAATTGATTTAAATGGTGACTATTAGATTTTATAAATAATTATTTAGTTTATTATTATGGTAGATGATTTTAGCCTTGGTTAGGAATTGGAGTACAAGGTGACTAGAAATCGTGGCACGGATAGTGCAGTGGCGTGCCTTGACTAGTGTATTAGCCATGCCAGGGAGTGCCGAGTCATAGGAGTGTCCTAACTAGGAAAATCAGGCCAAGTTGTGACATGACCATTATAAATAGTTTAATTAATTATTATTAGTAATTATTGACTTATAGAAGACCCGGTTGTACCGAATAGTCCGGACCGGACCAGAGCCAAGCCCAAGCCCATGTAGTCATGCGGACGTCCAATAACATTCATGTTGATGTATTTTGGGTATGATGGTGTCGTATTTCCGTTTTAATGATCTAATGAATACTTTTTAAGTATTTTTAAATAAATATTATAAATATCGTATTAATTGACATTCAATAATATTTGTATAAAATAGGTCCTCGTGCATTTTAGGATTTTTTACTGCGCATGGTGGCGTATACACCATTATTTGGTTTATTGAATTTCGTTATTATTTATGATATTACTATTATTATTTATTGAGATTATTAGTATATAATATAATAAAATTATTGGTCATATTATTTTTGTCAAATAAATGTTACATGTTTACATGAATTGGTCCTACACTAGAAATAAATATTATTGAGGTTATTTAGATTTATGGAGATTACTATATAGGTATATATATGAATATATGGGTACATATATTTTTGTGTAAATAAATATATATATATATAGAAATGTATATATGTCTCATATATATAGATAAATATATAAAAATATATATTGAAATATATATGTGTGTATATATAAACATACGTATGGTATGTAGGTGTTTATGTGTGTATATATATGCGTATATATATAAAATATAGGTGTATATGTGTTTGCATATATAAATATATAAATGGGTGTGTATATACGTATACATATATATATTATGTGTATAGACATATATATGTATTGCTATTAGTATTAAATGGTAGGCTAAACAGAGCCTAAGGCCTCACAGGACCGGACCCGACCCCCTCCTCTAAGAGAATACAAATTCAGCCCGGCCCATAGGCCTAACCGACCCCCCTAAGTTACTAGCATTTAGCTAAGTAACAGAACTTATAAAACCCCTCAGCCGAACAGAACGTCCCCACCCCCGCGAATACTTACACGCGAACAGAGCAGAGAGAGATCGATAGAATTAAAGAGTGAAACCCTAACACCGGCTCCTCCTCCCTGACAACTGGCGACCGACCACGCCGCCACGCGCCGTCGCACGAGCGTCGGTGATCGCCAGAGATACAGCGCGCGTGCGTGTAGGCACGGACGGAAACGACAACGCACACGTGCAGAGGTGTCACTTCGTCGCAGGAATCCTTCACGCCCGGTGGATCGTTTCTTGAACCGATTCCTATGGTACGTACCCAAACTATACGACTTCGCATCCCTGTAAATAGATTCAAGAAGAACGTAGTTAAAACTTGATTTATTTTGACCCAAAGATCGACCGATAACTATTCGAAAATAGGGTATAGGAATGTCACGCCCCGCTCCCGTAGGAGCGATCGTCCTAGCTAAGGCGTGATGCCGCACGAGCCTAGATTTTGCTCGTGCAAGGCAATTCTATAACGGCCGATTACATCGGCGGCGACGGGGTCGTTGCACAGAAGTCCCAAGCAGAAATATTGAATACATTGCAGCAGAATTTAAAGAAGAACACATGAACACAAGTCATTCAAAAGAAGCTCTTTTATTGATATTGAATACAAGATTACATTTGTGGGCGCAAGACCAAATTACAAGTCTCTCGTGCTCACTTTTCTCTTGTTTACAAAGTCACTCTGCTCTCTCTCATCTCTCGATACAATGCTTGAGCCAGCGGAAGCTTCGAAAGGCGATGTTCATACATTATGTCCTGTATAAGTCTTCAGATCACGCGGCCGCACACTTCGACTTGTCAAGGAACTCCGTGCCTCGGTGCATCCAAGTGAGCTCCGCGCCACGAGCTTCTACCTGTGCCTGCAAATGAACACTGTGTGGGTGTCAGTACTCAACTGTACTGGTGGAGTGAGCTCCTCGCCCACCCATGCATAACCGACACGTTTTATTTACTTTTGTGCAGCTTATGTCCCTTTCATTTTTCTTTCTAGTCTTGCCTTAGGATTCATTTTAGACCAAGACGTCTCGGTCAATACTTAGCGATGCAACGACAAGGTCGTGCAACGACAGGGTCGTGCTATAATGCCAACGTGTGTTTTGTTCGAGGCAGTGCCTCATTGCTCAAGTACTTGACCGAACTACAACTCGGGACGGCAGGGTCGTGTCACATTCTATTCGCGACTTAGACATATTCAAGACAATGCTATGCCGAGGAGCAACTTACGCGAACTCGGCCGTGCCAAGACCTTTGTTTCAACTCAAGCGCCTCTAGACCAATTCTCGTGCCAACGATTCAAGTGCCAAGGACGACAACGGGACGACTCGTGCAGGTCGTACCTCTAGACATTGCTTAGATTTGTTCGTGCTTCAAGATTAGGTTGTGTCTAACGACTCCCTGACTTAGCCAACAATATCGCTACGCGAAAGACAATACGCGAATGCCAATATCTGATACGCGAAAGCCATGCTTTGTGCCGAAGCACGTATCTTGCTAACTTGATACATGTCGTGCAAGACTGTCTCATGATTCGACCGACGCCGTGCTAGTACTTGACGCTATCCAAAGGCAAACATGCGGTGTGCCGCTATTTTGCCGACGCATCTACATGAGTGGTCACTAGCAATGTCAAGCTATCATAGACTCGGCTCGAGATCTCGGCTCGTCCCTCACGGGTAGCTAGCCCGGAGGCGCTTTGTATCTCCCATGCGGTTATCCAGCATCCTACCGTGAGCCGCCTCGTTCCTCCTGGGCCGAAACGGTCCCTTGGCCTAGGCAACCGCTCGAGGAAACTACACCTTGTCGACAAGTTGTCCAATGACCATGCAACTCGATCTACCAAGTCCTTCCTTATTCATGACCATGCTTTCCTTCTTTCTATCAAGACTTAGCGAGACTCCCAAGTAGCAGGATTGATCTCGGCGATAACAAGTCGCGTGGACTTCCTTTGATCGTGGCAAGCTTTTCACTAAACCGACCGTAGCTCGTGCCTTAGACAGACCTGGTTCTCTAGGTGACGCTAACGCTCAAGTCATATACTTTACACGACAAGCCTTATTCTCAAGGGGCTACGCGACTTGACAACCGCAGCTAGAGCAGAACAGTGCTAGAAATGGCTTCGATAGTCCAGTACAACACTTGTCTAACTTATTCGGGCAACGACTCGACGAGCAAAGGCTACGTCGAGCTTCTCATCACGGGAACGTGCTAGGCACGGGGTCGACTTGAACAACCAACTGCTGGGTGCCTAGACTTAAGCCAACAAGCCGTGTCAGACGACTTAATTTGTGGGACTTGCGAAGACTATGCCAGGCCTTGCGGGACAGGACCGGGCATGCTTTATTAAGCTTTCATGCGGCGACGCCTATGACTTAGGCTTATTCGAGTGTTGGGACGAAATAACGGGACCAACGGGACATACGAAGGCTATTCCAAGCCGTGCGGGACATACGAAGGCTATGCCAAGCCTTGCCCAACGGGACCATGCCTGCTTTAACAAGCATTTACACAGGCGACGCCTAAGACTTAGGCTATTTGAAGTGTCGGGGCAACTTAGCAACTTAGGCCAACTTCCTTCTCCCAAGCCACGGGATCGAAGGATCGAGTGTCATTTGAAAGCACGCTGAGCCGACTTCTATGCAGACCGTGGGACCATTTTCTATGTTCTAGGACATTCCGACGGGTCGAGATTATTCCCTTTGCTATGTGCGTTCGTAGCTTTTAGATTAGCCTACTAGTGCAAGTTGAAAACATGCGAGTTATTATGTGAAGGCTAAGATGAGGCAAGTTCACCGAAACTACCCCACCTGAGTGAGGAGTCGCCTCGGACGAGCGAGCCTTCGAGCAGCCGTTGCAAGGCTAAGTTCCAACGCCGTCGGCATTTCGATTCCTCCGATTGACTTTGCGGGTCGGGGCACTACAATATACACCACTCAGAACAAGTCTCGTCCTCGAGACTTTCCTGAAGGCAAGCCATTCTACCATTTCTATGGCCAAGACTTAATCGTACACATTTTGCCTACGCGTTCCTTCAATTTTGAGCCACGCTCGCACTATTATTAATCTTTCCTTTAACGTGATTTTTACGATCTCGACACTCTTCCATTTCTCAAGTCGTACTAGCATTCACCGTATCACTTAGTTGGATCGTGCATGCATTCCAAGCGTCTCTAAAATACATGCATTCAGCCAAGCTGCATGATAGAGAATTTGTCATTCTCACTCGAGTTGCATCGTGTACATACCCAGACGTCCCTGAAATATATGTATGTCAGCCGAATCTTGTGAGTAGGGTTTCCTACTCTTGATTCACTCTTTCAGTCCATGCCAATCTCCAAGATCAATCTTTTGATTACAACTCTTGAAACAGGGCGCCTCACCTATTCGCTAGGCCACTTCTTTCAAGGCTAAGTCAATGTCAGGATTGGAATCATAGTTCCCCAACAATAATGCCAACACTGACCCCAATCCTAGGGTCAAACCAAAGTCGGTAGTATGAGGTTTTCTACCCAAGCTTGCGTCACTCAGATTTCTAAACATCGTGCATGATCACCTAGTTCGCATCAAGATATTCGTTGCGCAGCGCAACGAATTCGAATCCATTCAAATCACCAATTCTAACCAATTCATGTATTCGATTACGAGGTCATCTAGCTCGACAATACGTTACGCCCCAATCTCACGCGAGTCCGATTATCCACGGCGGTTCATGAATCACCATGTAACGCTCCCGCAGAGTAATCATTCTCATCGGGACATAACTCTTGTTTGAGTTTAGACTAACTCATTCTCGATACGCGGATTGGACCTACTCAATCGTCAAGTTTACCTTCGTGTCAAACCACAAGTCAAAGCAATCATATTGCCATGTCATGCAAGTTTGATCACCCCCGCTGTATGAATCACCATACCAGCGCTCACACGGAGTAATCGCCCTAATCGGTACGACGTATATGCGAGGCTAGAGTTGCGCTCGCATAAGATAAGAATATCGACTTTGGGTTTATCGTTGAAGCAAATCCAAACATTTTGTTTTCATCCAAGCCAATATCTCAATTCGATAGTCCAATCGTCATTCGTTCAACCAGGAAATCCTCGAGCCAAGTTTATCTTTTCTTCGACACATTTCAATATCCCGAGTATAGCATCCATCGGAACAATGACACTTGTACGATCGTCATTCGCCGAGTCAGAGTACCCCCGAGTTATCACATATCGATCTTTGCTACGCCTCAATACCATCGGCGATATGCGTAACCTGACGATCTTCCTTTTCAACCAATTTCAAGTCGTGCGACTGATGCTATTGTCCGAACTGGATACACCGTAATTCCTCGATATTCAAGATCATGTTCGATCGTTATTCCTTAAGCCAGTTTCGAGATCGTTGTCCAAAATTCAAGTCACATTTCATTTGATTCAATTCGAAATCGTACGTGCGATCCTCTAAGTTTCTTCGATCAAGACCATTCATTTTCATCCATCGTTCTGAATCGTTTTCTAACTTGCGTTGCGTATTGACAAGTTGTCCGAACGATATCTCGTTTGGGACACCCGAAGTCACGATCGACTAAGCGTGACGTGTTTTAAGGCTTTGCGTGATCGCATCGCCTCGCAGACATACTCGCCGTTACTCGAAATCCTCAATTTTGATCGAATGATTTCTAAGAAAATTCATACACCACTCGGATTCGAGCCATACGATCTAGTCCGCAATCACGTTCGCTTCATTCGCTAAGACGTCCTTCGGATTCGTTCGACGAATCCCAAGCGTAATTGCTCGCGTCGTACCGGCGCACTAAGTCATTTTGAACCATCCTCAAAATCCCATTCAATCCCCCGTGCACGCCTAAGCGTTAGTTCGATAGCTTCCCTAACGATACATACTCTAAAGTGTATCTCGTTCCTGACCAAGCGATACTTAATATCGCTCGCGAATCGTTTTGCACCAAAAGGTCGAAGTGCGCGACGCGAAACACAACTTAGCCAAAAGGCCGTGTGCATAGCTATCCCATGCGGACCAAATTCCGAGTTTGCACGCTCCATTCCGAGGGTCATCGTAGGACTAAATAGGCACGCACGCGACATGTCAACTTAGCACGTGTTTTCTATCGAGTCAAGTTCGACACCGTTCAGCACAAAGGCCCACGATGCATCCGACGATAGCCTACCGATACGTTCGAATGAACGCTCGTACGAGCTTTTGAAAATATTTAGACTTATTATATGGACATGCCGAGGGACAATCGAGAGAGAGCGCACACTTATTTTCCAACGACGAGCTTTCAAAACTGAGAATTTTGACGTGAAGTCCAAGGACGTAAAGCCGTGCTCTGATACCATTATGTCACGCCCCGCTCCCGTAGGAGAGATCGTCCTCGCTAAGGCGTGATGCCGCACGAGCCTAGATTTCGCTCGTGCAAGGCAATTCCATAACGGCCGATTACATCGACGGCGACGGGGTCGTCGCACAGAAGTCCCAAGCAGAAACATTGAATACATTGCAGCGGAATTTAAAGAAGAACACATGAACACAAGTCATTCAAAAGAAGCTCTTTTATTGATATTGAATACAAGATTACATTTGCGGCGCAAGGCCAAATTACAAGTCTCTCGTGCTCACTTTTCTCTCGTTTATAAAGTCACTCTTCTCTCTCTCATCTCTCGATACAATGCTTGAGCCAGCGGAAGCTTCGGAAGGCGATGTCCATACATTATGTCCTGTATAAGTCTTCAGATCACGCGGCCGCACGCTTCGACTCGCCAAGGAACTTCGTGCCTCGACGCATCCAAGCGAGCTCCGCGCCACGAGCTTCTACCTGTGCCTGCACATGAACACTGTGTGGGTGTCAGTATTCAACTGTACTGGTGGAGTGAGCTCCTCGCCCACCCATGCATAACCGACACGTTTCATTTACTTTTGTGCAGCTTAAGTCCCTTTCGTTTTTCTTTCTAGTCTTGCCTTAGGATTCATTTTAGAACAAGAAGTCTCGGTCAATATTTAGCGATGCAATGACAAGGTCGTGCAACGACGGGGTCGTGCTATAATGCCAACGCGTGTTTTGTTCGAGGCAGTACCTCATTGCTCAAGTACATGACCGAACTACAACTCGGGACGGCAGGGTCGTGTCACATTCTATTCGCGACTTAGACATATTCAAGACAATGCTATGCCGAGGAGCAACTTACGCGAACTCGACCGTGCCAAGACCTTTGTTTCAACTCGAGCGCCTCTAGACCAATTCTCGTGCCAACGATTCAAGTGCCAAGGACGACAATGGGACGACTAGTGCAGGTCGTGCCTCTAGACCTTGCTTAGATTTGTTCGTGCTTCAAGATTAGGTTATGCCTAATGACTCCCTGACTTAGCCAACAATGCCGCTACGCGAAAGACAATACACGAATGCCAATATCTGATACGCGAAAGCCATGCTTTATGCCGAAGCACGTATCTTGCTAACTTGATACATGTCGTGCTAGACTGTCTCATGATTCGACCGACGCCGTGCTAGTACTTGACGCTATCCAAAGGCAAACATGCGGTGTGATGCTATTCTGTCGACACATCTACATGAGTAGTCACTAGCAATGTCAAGCTATCATAGACTCGGCTCGAGATCTCGGCTCATCCCTCACGGGTAGCTAGCCCGGAGGCGCTTTGTATCTCCCATGCGGTTATCCAGCATCCTACCGTGAGCTGCCTCGTTCCTCCCGGGCCGAAACGGTCCCTTGGCCTAGGCAACCGCTCGAGGAAACTACACCTTATCGACAAGTTATCCAATGACCATGCAACTCGATCTACCAAGTCCTTCCTTATTCATGACCATGCTTTCCTTCTTTCTATCAAGACTTATCAAGACTTAGCGAGACTCCCAAGTAGCGGGACCGATCTCGGCGACAACAAGTCGCGTGGACTTTCTTTGATCGTGGCAAGCTTTTCACTAAACTGACCGTAGCTCGTGCCTTAGACAGACCTGGTTCTCTAGGCGACGCTAACGCTCAAGTCATATACTTTACACGACAAGCCTTATTCTCAAGGGGCTACGCGACTTGACAACCGCAGCTAGAGCAGGACAGTGCTAGAAATGGCTTCGATAGCGCAGCACAACACTTGTCTAACTTATTCGGGTAATGACTTGACGAGCAAAGGCTATGCCGAGCTTCACATCACGGGAACATGCTAGGCACGGGGTCGACTTGAACAACCAACTGCTGGGTGCCTAGACTTAAGCCAACAAGCCATGCCAGACGACTTAATCTACGGGACGTGCGAAGGCTATGTCAGGCCTTGCGGGACAGGACCGTGTATGCTTTATTAAGCTTTCATACGGCGGTGCCTATGACTTAGGCTTATTTGAGTGTTGGGATGAAATAACGGGACCAACGGGACATGCGAAGGCTATTCCATACGGGACATGCGAAGGCTATGACAAGCCTTGCACAACGGGACCATGCCTGCTTTAACAAACATTTACTCAGGCGACGCCTAAGACTTAGGCTATTTCAAGTGTCGGGGCAACTTAGCAACTTAGGCCAACTTTTTTCTCCCAAGCCACGGGATCGAAGGATCGAGTGTCATTTAAAAGCACGCTGAGCCGACTTCTATGCAGACCGTGGGACCATTTTCCATGTTCTAGGACATTCTGATGGGTCGAGATTATTCCCTTTGCTATGTGCGTTCGTAGCTTTTAGATTAGCCTACTTGTGCAAGTTGAAAACATGCGAGTTATTATGTGAAGGCTAAGATGAGGCAAGTTCACCGAAACTACCCCACATGAGCGAGGAGTCGCCTCGGACGAGCGAGCCTTCGAGCAGCCGTTGCAAGGCTAAGTTCCAACGCCGTTGGCATTTCGATTCCTCCGATTGACTTTACGGGTCGGGACACTACAAGGATCGTCCAAACCCTATATTTGGAAGCCGAATTTCGATCTACGCTTTATTAGTTTTCAGAAACTAATTGAACAGAATTATAGTTAACCTAACCAAGATGGAAACACTATTTTTAGAATTAATTCTTGTTGATTAATTTTTGTTTAAAATTAGGGTGAAGTTGGCGAAAAATCTATTTTCGAAAACTACAAAAAATTTGATACCACGTGCGTCCCGCCAATCCGGGCGACTTGGTCGCGAACCGAAAGCATCGAAAGCTGCGTAACGGCTTCGTGGTCGTGTGGGCTTTGGCGGAATTTAAATTGGTCGCGTATGTGCGACGAATTTGATGCATATCCGTCGAAATTCACCGTATCGTGCACTTTGCAAATTCTCCAATTACTTTGTGCACCTCGTCAGATCGAGACGAAACTTGCGCCAGCAGGACCGTATCATTTTTCTGGTCCTGTATGCCAAGTTTGGTCCAATTCCGAGACAGTTGAATCGTACGTCGTTTTGCGGGCCCCACGGTCCCACTCAACGGGCGATTTTGTGCACAGCCCGTCGGAATCCAACTCTGGACATATGGTTGGGTTTGTATCAAAAAACTGGATCCATAGACATATAGTTTGACGACTTTAGAGACCATTGACTCTGGCACGCTTTTCGGTGCAAAGCGGGTCCAACGACGGATATCGTTTTTGCCCGAAATTACCGTTTTGCTCCTGTGTTCAGAATTGGACTTAAGGACAGGCAATCCCAGCTAATTTGACTGTTCTGAGAATGTTGGTACTATTTATTTCAGCATCTGAAGACTTCTGCATGTGTTGACTGATTGTGGCTCATTGAGTGGTATAGTATTCTTGGTTTTACCAGCTAAGGACCTCAGGCAAGTCCACTTTCTGATAGCTTTCCGATTCATAGTAGTGTTTTCATTTCATGTCTATACATATATCTTGCTGCTTGTTGACACGCTCGTCACACGGAGTAGTCGGAAGGGGAAATATCTAAGTAAACATGTGAACTACCCAGAACTATCCCATGAGTCTATTCTTAAATAATAGCCACTGCATACGACACGTGCAGTGTGCCAGATTTACCCCTAGCCATTCACATGTTGAAACGGATATTTCACACCACCTAGATAGATGTCTTTTATTAGTTTTTCCTTGTTTACTTCTCTATCGTGCTATGTCATCAGTTATCTACCAGTTTTTATCTCTCATATGTTATTTTCATGTCTTGTTAATTCTATTGTGTTTTTGTATTGTCGTCGGTTTGTGTACTTGTTCCATACCTGACTGGAAACCAACATTTTTCAGGTTTAGCCGCGATCACTCTTAGTATGAGGAAGGCTTGGGTATGCTGAGGTCGACCTAGAAATAGATAGCAGTTTTTAATATTTCATTAATTGTAAAATCTTGTATTTTCTTTAATTAGAAATATTGTAAATGTTGTAATAAATGTAGAAATGTGAATGAGCAGCAAATGTTGTATTTTTGAGCATTTATTTCTTACGGGCTTGACAGTGTTCTACCACCGACTCTGCGGCGTAGGCTGGCTTGGACACGTCTCGTATCCGAAAAGCGGGTGCGGATCGTGACACGAGGCGTAGGACAACCCATTAGAAGAGGTTTGGAACCCATTGGACTCAATTCGGGACTTTCGGGCTAGGTTTAGTGCCAATTTTGGGGAAAATCCTAAATTGACATGTTTGGGTGTTATCCCTAGCCTAATTAGACCTAATTAAGTTAGTTTGGGTGAGATGAGGCTAGGTACATGTCCATATTCGGATACGTGGGGTCGTTTTGCGAGAAATCATAAAAATAGGCTTTTTCGGGGTTTTCGGGTTCCAACACATGGGTGACTTTTTGCACCGACACTAGAATCGGTAAGCTAGTACTTAGAATAGGTTCTAATCATTATTTAGAACTCGTGGGTAGAGTTTGGGTCGAATCCGGATAGGTTTGGTGTCCGTATCACGCGGTATCGCGAATCGGACACCCCAAAGTCGCCAGAATGGTCATTTGGCCATTCGGGCCTCGTTTCTCGTTTCCGCTCGCGTGTGCGAGTTAGATTTGCTTGTGTGGGGCACGTGTCTAGGCCCTAGAGGGTAGAATTTTAAAGATTTGGGTATTCGGATAAGGTTTTGGGTCGTTTAGGAGTATATGTGTGTGTGTATATGTGTGAGTGTGTGTGTCCATATATATATATATATATATATATATATATATATATATATATATATATATATATATATATATATATCACACTCACACACACATTCATATCTACATATAGAGATACACACACTCACACATACATATCTACATATATATATACACACACACACATGGATACCTATATCTATAGTGTGTGTGTGTGTGTGTGTGTCTATATATAGATATAGGTATCCATGTGTGTGTGTATATATATGTAGATATGTATGTGTGAGTGTGTGTATCTCTATATGTAGATATGAATGTGTGTGTGAGTGTGATATATATTTATATATATATATATATATATATATATATATATATATATATATATATATATATATATATATATATATATATATATATATATATATATATTTTATATATATAGGAGAGGGATATATATATATATTTTTTTTTTTTTTTTTTAGGAGAGGGATATATATATATATATATATATATATATATATATATATATATATATATATATATATATATATCCCTCTCCTATATATATAAAATATATATATATATATATATATATATATATATATATATATATATATATATATATATATATATATATATATATATATATTTATATATATAGGAGAGGGATATATATATATATATATATATATATATATATATATATATATATATATATATATATATATATATATATATATATATATATATATATATATATATATATTATATATATATAAATAAATATATATATAAATAAATAAATAAAATATATATAAATAAAAAATAAATATATATATATATATATATATATATATATATATATATATATATATATATATATATATATATAGAGTGGGATAGAGGAGGAGTTTAGAGAGGAATTTGAGAGGAATGGAGAGATTAGAGAGGAGTTAGAGAGGGAGAGAAAGAAGGGAACACAACAGCAGCAGGGGGAGTTTGGGGATGCTGTTCCCCCCCCCCCCCCCCCCCACAAAACAGTAGCCAAACAACAGCAAATAGCAGCAGTAACAGCAGCAATTAGCAGCAGTAACAGCAGCAATTTAGCCCCCCTTTTTACCCCCCTAAGCACCCTATATACATGCCTATATATACACATGTATATAACCCATATGTAGCCCAATATATACACATATATACTCCTATATATAACCATATATATCCCCCTAAAATGGCATATGAGTGAATGTGTAGAGTGAGATTTGGAGTGAGTGTGGGTGAATTGGAATTTAGTTAGAGGGTGAGTGAAAGGGTGATTTTGAGTTCCGAGTGTCGGAACGCGTCCAAATTTGAGATGGGACTTAGATATGTGAAATAGAGTTTGCGGGTAGGCTCCTAAGTTAAAATCGGGGTTTCGTTTGGGATTGGGAGAATGGTATCTCATGATACCATTGAGTATCTTCGATACTCAAGATAATGAGATTTTTACCCTTTTTGACTTTTAGATATCAAAATACCGTGATACGGTATCGAGATTCTAGGAGAGGGTTTAAATACCATAATAGAGAGTGGAAAAAAGATTAGGATGAAGTGGGAAAGTCTAGAGTGGGAGTTAGAAGCTAAAGTGGGATTTTTACCAAGATAATGGGTAAATCAACAACATGGACCGTAAGATAGACTTGATGTCCACTCTACCTAGAAAACTTGGTAGGTAATGTTAGTGTAGGTTAGTATCCTACTACCCTAGGAAGCCGGGAGTGGAACTCCTAAGGAAAATCTACTTGGCCTTAGTATTAGGGTTGAAAGGGTAAACGGGGTAAGTAGGGATAATATCCATTTCTCAACATATGAGTTTAGTACTTTAAGATATAGCTAAAATTAGGTTATTATGGTTGGTAATGGTTAGAAATAGTGGACTTGGACTAGTTTTGACCTTGGTTGACCACGGTTGACTATTTTGACCAAAAGTCAATCGAAAGTCAACCGTAGCCTAAAATTGACTAGAACTTGACCAGTTGACCCAAAGTCAACTGTTAGTCAATGTTAGTCAAGTTTGACCTAGAGTTGACCTAGAGTTGACCTAGGGTTGACCAGAGTTGACCAGTTGACCAAAAGTCAACTGTAAGTCAATTGTTGACTTAAATCGACCTAGTTTAATTTTGTTTGACTTGCATTGACCAAGTTTGACTTTGTTAGGCCTAATATGACTTAGATTGACCCTGTACAATCTAGTTTGACCTTATTTGACCTAGATTGACTTAGTTTGACGTGTCTTGACCTAGTTTGACTCAGTATGACTTAATTTTACTTCCAAACCAATATATTGATACAATATTCCATCTATAGGTCCTCGAGGCACTGTTCTTGGACTCAGTCGACTTATCCATCATATCACAGGCAAGTACATTCTCTGATAATAATTTTGTTATGATATCGTCTTTGTTTCTAGTATTTAGTGTAGATATCCTTGTTTTCTTGACACATTGTTCACACGGATTGGTATTTGTTTAGATCCCGTCATAAGATGTTATTCCTCTTATATATGGTATGCTTTGTGCAAGTCTTCCTTGTTTTCTTGTTCATTGTATAGACACGATTCCTGTGAAGGAGAGCTACTTCATAGAGAATGCATGTCATGACGTGCCATGACTGGATCCACTATATTAGTCAGGGATGGGGGTGTTAGCGTAGATATGTGATTAATACCCCACATTATTATATTGTATCATCATTGTATAGTGTTAATCATACACTCACGTATGATTAGCCAGGCCAAACATTGTATCAAGTTCTAAGCTGATCACATGTTGAAACTAGTGCTAAACTCACATAGATAGCAGTTCCAGATTTTCGTACATGTTATACATTGTTCTCTTGTCTTATCTTATTACAGTTTTGGATATACCCTGTCAGGATGCATGTACGCTCTACTTTACCTAGTATATTCTCTCTATCTACTGTTATATTTTCAATATTGTATAACTAGAACTGTTGTTTGAGATTTTGTACCCGTTCCATCCTGACTGGATATGTTGATAAAATATTACAGATGACGGTGAGGAGGATTGCTGTACCTACTACGGTCCGGTTGACGTAGTGGGCTTAGACTTGGAGACCTTGGTTCAGCAGGGCTTAGCTCTGCCGACGAGCCTCTAGCTTAGTTTAGTTAGAATAGACATTTTGGACTGGACCTTGTCTCCAGCTTATTACTTATGTTATTATATTATATTTGGGATTGTATAACCATATTACTTTGTGACTCTCTCTCTTTCTCTCGTTGTTGAGCTGGATATTGCACTTGTGGTTTTTATCTATCTAGTTTTCGTGCCATGATTCTTCCTTCTAGATTGTAATTAATTTTATCAGTATTTCATACTATATTCCTCCGTGCGAAGATGATTGGTTATTATATATTGTTTGTTGGCTAGTAGACCTACAGCGTTCTACGCCATTTTTACGGTGTAGGCTGGACGTGGTCACGCACTTGTGTCCCTACCTAAGGTGCGGGTCGTGACAAACCCCGACCGGTATCCTCTCTAATGGCACGTGCTCTTCTCGCTTCCCAAGGCGAGTTCATACCTCGACCTGCTTCCGGAGGATAAGTCGACTTCCGAAGTTGATCCTATCCCTAATTCTGACATGGGCACAAACACAGTTGACTTGGGAACGACCACTATAAGAATAAGATGAAACCCGTTCATCATTCCTCCAAAGAATTGCTTGTTGGATACTAAAATTTGTTGGATCTAAATTTCAACAATAACATAAAATTTGTTGGATCTAAATTTGTTGGACGTATGCACAGTTACTATAAGAAAACATGAAACATGTTGGACCTAAATTTTCAAATTTTGTTGGATACTGAAATTTGTTTACACATGCACAAATCGACATGGTTGGACGAACATGACACGAAGATAAGGACATTTGAAACTTGGCTTTTGTTTACAGAAAATCATTATAAATTTGACTTTACAAATCCTTGATATTTAACAAGTATTGTATTTACATCCAAGTCCTAATTGTCCTGGTTAACTTTTGAAAGTAAGGGGGGTGCCAAGAAGGCAATTTCTTTTATCTTTTTGATAAGCTTAAGAAATACTTAAACTTACCTCGGTATTTACTTCTTGAATTATAGGTTTAGCATTTCGTAGAATAAAAAACAACAAACTAGTGTTATAAAGCTTTAGCCTGAAATTGTCGATTATATATAACTTGAGTAGCCAATTAATTACGAGTACTGATGTCCTGTCCACATAAGTATTAATCTTTATATGTAGTGTACATAACTCGTACATGAGTGCCCTAGAAGCAGGTAATTTGTTGCAACAACAATACATGTAGAGAACACGTGACCCACTAAAAAAATATAGAGAACACAACATTTCTATCAGAAGGTTGCTATGTCTTCAAGTACCAAATATGGAACAAAGACCTAGACATAAAATGTATGAAGAAATGTAAAATGGAACAAAGACCTAGAGATATTATGAGGAAATGGTTTATTAGGATTTGCTAAGAAGTTGTTAAGGGGGTCTTCAAGATAGAGAAGAACTGTAAAATGGAACAAAGACCTAGAGATAAAATGTATAACATAAAATTAGATATTTATGGCAAATTGGACGCAAAACCAATAAAAAAATTTGTGAACAATTTACTAATATGAATTTATAAAAATGACTTTAATATAAACTATAAGAATAATAATATTAGGAATATCCAAATTTGGAATGGTGTGTGGGTACGTCGGATCTCAGTCCTAGGATTTTATTTTCGAGATCCAACTAGGCGATCACGATAGAGGTGGAGAATAAGACAAGATAGATCAACTCTAGAAATTTGGCATATCACGGTATGAATTCAAAAATAGGTTATCAATTCATTCTTCAAAATTTTATCGAATAAGTTCTAAATTTACGAATTATTTTTATACTCTCAAGAAACCAAAAGGAGATAAAGCTAATCTCCAAAGACTTATCCTAAGATAATTAAAAACCCTAGCCAACTCAAAGAGATAAAGATAGGTTAATCCTAACAAAGAAAAATATAGAGTGGCTTCGTCGGAGATCGCGAGCTGCTTATCGTAGTTTGTGTTTATAATCATTTGAAGGTTTCATGTTGTTGATTAAATAAAGTATTTGTTCTATTGTCCCGTAGAGCATGTCGATTTCGACAGAACCATATAAAATAATACATGTTTGTGATTCAAATGATTATACACACAAACTCCTCGCCCCTAATCGAAAACTAGTCGAAACCTAATCGAAACCTAGTCGAAATCCCTCGCCCATAATTGAAACCCTAATAAGCAAAAAAAAAATGCAAAAATCCAAAAATTAGGGGAAAATGAGAGGAATAGGAGGAAAAAGAGTACCTGAAGGGGGGGTCGCCGGAGGGCAGGTCGACGGAGGGAGGGTCGCCGGATGGAGGGTCGACGGAGGGGTTGGATGATCGGGGAAGAGAGGGGGGAAGAGAGTATAATTTTGTTAAAAAATTTCAGAATGAAAATAAAACCCTCTCTTTGATTTTTACTGAAACGTAGCGACGGATTCTGCCGTCGCTAGTACGTCGTTAGACATTATCCGTCACTACCATGTCGCTAGTTAGTCACTAAAGTTATGATATATTTTAATAAACTATGTCGTCGCCTATCAATCGCCTTTCAGTCGTTAATAGGCGACTGAGTTGTCCGTCGCTAATAATTCAGTCGCTATTTGCCTGTATTTTGGTAGTGATTTCAACTCAATATCAAAGTCCTTAAGCAACTCTAACCACCTCCTTTGCCTCATGTTTAACTATTTTTAGGTAAAAACATATTTTAAACTTTTATTATCTGTATATATCTTGACTTGTTTACCATATAAGTAATGTCTTCATAATTTTAATGCAAAGACCACAACTGCCAATTCTAGATCATGAGTTGGGTAATTTCTTTCACGAGTCTTCAGTTGGCGAGAAGCATAAACAATGACCCTTCCATGTTGCATTAATACACAGCCTAATCCTTTTCCTGAAGCATCACTATAGATCTCATAGCCTCCTGATCCAGATGGTAAGGCCAGTACTGGAGCCGTGATGAGTCTTTCCTTAAGTTCCTCAAAAGCTGCTTGACACTTATCAGTCCAATTATACTTTTCATTTTTCCGGGTCAAACGAGTAAGTGGCTCCGCAATTCTTGAAAAATTCTCCACAAATCTTCTATAATATTCGGCTAAACCAAGAAAGCTTCAAATTTCTGCTACATTCTTAGGAGTAGGCCAGGATTTGACAGCTTCTATTTTCTTAGGATCTACCGATATCCCTTCTTCGCTCACTATATGACCCAGGAAGGAAATTTTATCCAACTAGAATTCACATTTGCTTAACTTTCCATACAAATTTTCTTGTCGTAAGGTTTGGAGTACTATTCTCAATATTTTTTTATATTCTTTTTCATTCTTCGAGTAGATCAATGTATCATCAATGAACACAATCACAAATTTATCCAAGTATTAATAAAATATTATGTTCATCAGATCCATAAATATGGCAAGAGCATTTGTTAACCCGAATGGCATAACTAAGAATTCGTAATGCCCATAGCGAGTTCTAAATGCTGTCTTCTGAACATCTTCCTTTTTCAGTTTTACTTGATGATACCCTGATCTCAAATCAATCTTCGAAAATACTTTTGTTTCTCCTAGTTGGTCAAATAATTCTTCGATTCTGGGCAAGGGGTATTTGTTTTTGATGGTGACTTCATTTAATGCCCTATAGTCAATTACTAATCAGAGGGTTCCATCCTTCTTCTTTACAAATAAAATTGGCGCACCCCATGGTGAGGCACTTGGTTGAATGAATCCCTTTAACAATAACTCATTGGTTTGCTTATTCAGCTCTGCCAATTCTTCTTTGTTCATCGGATATATTTTCTTAGCTATGGAGCCGCTCCGGATACCAAATTAATGGAAAATTCTACTGCCCTATCAGGCGGTAACCCGGGCAATTCTTGTGGAAATACATCCTTAAAATCTTCTACAACCCTTGAAATTTTTTTTTCCTCCAATTCTTGGAATCTTCCTCGAATTGGTAGTTAAAGTTTTTCCAATTCTCCATCAGCAATTTTTTTTCTGGTTTCGGTTAAATTCATATGTTTTCTTATTGGGGAGTTGAAATGTAATCCTACCTTGACCACAGTCTATATTGGCTAATGTTTTCGCCAACCAATCCATCCCTAATACTACATCGTAGTTATTCATTGGAAAAACTAGTAATCTTACCCGAAATGCTCCCCCGCCTAATTTAACCGGACATGTTTTACAAATATGGCTAACCTTTACTATGCCATTTCCCGTAAGAATATTCAAATTCTTAATCAGAGGCTGTGACTCGATTTCTCGTTGCGATATAATACTAGCAGATATGAAGGAGTGTGTTGCTTCTGAATCGAATAAAACTGATACGGGATATGATGAAACTAATATAGTACATGTTACTACTTCTCTTGTGATTTCAGCCTCTTCTGTATCCATCATGAATGCTTGACCATATTTTATCTTCTTTTCCCCCTGTATGGCTGCTTTGCCTTTTGGGCTTGTTGGAACTGATGTGTTTGTGGAGCCAACGGAGGCCTATGCGGGTATCCAGATGGTATAATTGCTCGGGGGTTCGTTGTTGCTTGGATTATAGGTCTGGGGCTATTCCCTTGCAACATTGGTCTTGGACCCTGTTGATGATTCTGTGGTCCGGATCTGTTCATAGTACATTGGTGAGCCTAATATCCTGGATGTCCATACTTCAAACATAGACCATTGAGTAGTCTACAGTTGTTCCTGATATGTCCTACTTTTCTACCGTATTTGTAAGTAAGTACTTCCTTCGCCTATTCCGTTTGAGGACGCTTGGGCGGCCCTTGCCACTGATTCTTCTGGGATGAAGATCCCGTATTCTACGACCTCGTTGGACCTCCCGACCTTTGAGCTTGTCTTTTCTTCAACATCATTTCTTGATCGCGGGCGTCCTCAGTTATTTCTGAATAGTTCTTGCACCGATATGGTGCTATCTTATGCTTCAGCTCAGCATTCAGTCCTTATTGAAAGAGCCCAACCTTCGCTTCCTCATTTGTTACCATATAAGATGCAAATTTACTCAATATGGTAAATTATGCGGCATACCACAGTCGAATGTCCTTGCTTCAGTTGGATGAACTTCCGCTCTAGTTCCAGTCTGGCTGATCTTGGAAAGAACCGTTCTTCAAATTTCTTTTTAAATTCTTTCCAAGGAACTATCTCATTTGATTCTTCAGGATGTTCTACGCTCCACCAGCTATCTGCGACATCCAAAAGTTGGATCCAGATGACTGCTACCATGTCTTCGGGACTGATAATTGCTGCCTTCATCAGTCCCTCTGTGGTCCTCATCCATTGCCCAACTTCTATAGAGCTTTCAGTCCTACGAAACTTGGGTGGATCCAAATTCCTATAATTAGCTACCGATTTCTTCTTAGGTTTTAGGGGAGCTCGTAATTGTTCTATTAGTACAGCATTCATTGCTTGTGCTGCATTAGCCTACTGACTATGGCTTTCCAGGATTTGTCATAGTAATTGATAAACATCTGGAGTGCCTTGATCAGCTTGGGGCAGGAGTAGATGAATGAGGATTATCTGAACTGTCCATTTCCTGAGTAATTCAAAGATAGAAATTTTTAGGAAATAGTTTTGGATTCAAATGGAAGATTTGATATAGTAGCTTTATCAATTTGGGATTTGAGAGATATAAAATATCATAGTATCTTATATCTCAGAGATTCAAGAATTTTCAACTTCAAGGGCACAAAATTTTTCAAAAGAGTAAGGAACAACATATTCATCTACTATTATCAAAATGATACAACACGCTGTTAGCTACACTAGGTATTTACATACACATATTACTTATATAGTTGTCCCTCCTACACTTAACTTCTATGTACATCTGTTGTTTTTATAAAATGTGGCACAATAGACAAAACATACCATTCTATCTACATAACACAGGGACACACTACCCTTAGTCTATGTACAAGTGTCACGACCCGCACCCGCTTTTTCGGATACGAGACGTGTCCAAGCCAGCCTACGCCGCAGAGTCGACGATAGAACGCTGTCAAGCCCGCAAGAAATAAATACTCCAAATAAAACATTTACTGCTCATTCACATTTCTAAATTTGTTACAATATTTACAACATTTATAATTAAAGAAAATACAAGATTTTATAATTAATAAAAATGATACAACTTCTATCTATTTCTAGGTTTCTGTCTGCCAATACACCCGTATCTCCTAAGCTAAGTAAAGCCACAGCTAACCTGAAAATTGTTAGTTTCCAGTCAGGAATAGAATAAGTACACAAACCGATGGCAATGCGAAAACACAATACAATTAACAAGACATGAAAATAACATATGAGATATAAAATCTGGAAAGTACTGAAGACATGGCACGGTGGAGAAGAAAAGGAAAAATAAATAAAAGACAACTACCTATGTGGTATAAAATATCCATTTTGACATGTGAACGGCTAGGGGATAAATCCGGCACACTGCACGTGTCGTGTGCAGCTGCTATTAGGCAAGAATAGACATTTTGGGGATATTTCTGGGTAGTTCACATGTCTACTAAGATATTTCCCCTCCCGACTACTCCGTATGACGAGCGTGTCAACAAGCAGCAAGATATATGTATAGACATGAAATTAAAAGACTACTATGAATCTAAAGCAATCAGAAAGTGCACTTGCCTGATGTCCTTAGCTGATGAAACCAATAATACTATACCACTCAATGAGCCACAATTAGTCTACACATGCAAAAGTCTCCAGATGCTGAAATAAATAGTACTAACATTTTTAGAATAGTCAAATTAGCTAGGATTGCCTGTCCTTAAGTCCAATTCTGGACACAGGAATAAAACGATAATTTTGGGTCAAAACGATGTCCGCCGTTGGACCCGCTTTACACCGAAAAGTATGCCAGAGTCAACGGTCTCTAAAGTCATCAAACTATATGTCAACAGGTTCGATTTTCTAATACAAATCCAAACGTATGTCCAGAGTTGGATTTCGGCGGGCCGTGCAAAAAATTGCCCGTTGATTCGGACCGTGGGGCCCACAAAACGGTGTTCCGATTCAACTGTCTCAGAATCGGACCAAACTTGGTATACAGGACCCAAAAAAATGATACTATCCTATTGGCACAAGTTTCGTCTCGATCAGATGAGCGTGGACAAACTAATTGGAAAATTTACACAGAGGCCGATAGAGTGAATTTCGACAGATACGCATCAAATTCATCGCGCACACGCTACCAATTTGAATTCCGTCAAAGCCCACACGTCCACGAAGCCGTTACGCACCTTTCGATGCTTTCGGTTCATGACCACGTCGCTCAAATTGGCAGGACGTACACCGTATCGAGGAAATTTCTAGTTTTTAAAACAGATTTTCGGTCAACTTCGGGATCCGATTTCTCGGCGCGTAGTCGATGAAATCGACTTCTGCGAATTGGGTTGTGGATGTCATACCCCGCTCCCATAGGAGCTATCGTCCTCGCTAAGGCATGATGCCGCACGGGCCTAGGTTGCGTCCGTGCAAGGCCAAGTCCAGAAAACGGCCGATTTGAGCTAGGCCACAGAGTCGTACAGAGTTTCCCCATTACAGCGAAAAGTAAATGAACACAAATTGAAGCGAATACAAACTCTTTATTGATATTCAAGAAGTTTACAAGCGGCGCTAGGTCGAGTTTACAAATCTCTCAGGCTCTCTCTCTCTGAAACATAAAAGGCGTGTCAAGTGGCTTACAACATGGAATGATTCATGGCGATGTTCCGATACGTTATGTCCAGTATATGGTGCGCCAGCTCCTTGCAACGCTCCAAGGCTCCAGAGATAGCTCCGCACCTTAGCATTTTCGAGGGAAGCTCCGCACCCGATGACGTCTCCTACATCCTGCAAGCAGACTGTGGGGTTATCAGTACATTGTTATGCACTGGTTGGGAGGCTAGCTCGCCCACAATGCAATTATTACCAAACACGTTCTATTTGCTTGTGTGCACCGTCTATCATTCATTGTCTTTCTAATCTTGCCTTAGGATCATTTTCATGGCATATTTCAAAACCTATCCCGTGTTGCCAAATTCAAGTGTCGTATGGAAATATATGCAGAACTTACCCATACTTACCGTCCGGCCTTCCCTGTCCAAAGTAAACCAAGTTAGTCAGCAATTCATAGGAAATAACTTAATGTGATTCATGTGAACTTTCAATGTCAAGGGCGTGTCCCTGCCTCAGGTCCTAGCGCGTCATAAGCGTGTTTTCTAACTCATTTGCATGAAGTACTCTTTATCATTTGGTGTGTTACATTTCAAGCATGTTCAGAAGGCGCTTCATTCAGTTAACTTAGACTACTTTGATTTCAATGCAAGGACTTGCACGTGGATTGCCACCAGCAAAGCCTACTTAAATCTATATGCACCGGTCGCTGGCATGTCAGCCATTTTGGACATTTTCCCCTGTGGCATTCTCATCTATCAAGCGTGATGGCTGGTACACCTTGATAGACTATTGAATAACCAGCCCTACGTTTGGTTATGTGTCCAAGCCCGTACACTTGTCCGCCCGTAGGCCATGATTTCGCCTAGGCCGGCCACGAAATCGTCGTTCGTTGCCATTGGAATCCCTTTCACTCGTGCACGAGTCCGTCCACGACCATTTCTTATTTTATTGTCATTTTAACTTAACGGCTGTCTCCGAGCCGTAGGCTAACCCTTAGCCATAATGCGTTATCGACCAGGTTGGCGTCCGTGCAGCGCGGGTAGCGAGCCCCGTTGTACGTGCCCGTCATACCTGTCGCTAACCATTCCTTTCTTTCTTATCTTTTATTTATTCCTTCTTTTCTTTCTTTTACTTGTTCGTTTGTTCAATGATTCATTTCATTCACATATTCATTCATTCATTCGTCGATTCATTCACTCGTTCATTTATACATTTTGCAACTCCCTGTGCGGGAGTCGCCTTGGCGACCCATCGGTCCCGTAGCCTTTCAATATTGCTATACTCTACTCGGAACGACTATGTCGATAGTCTTTCCATTTTATTATTGTAAACCATTTATTGTTTTATTGTTGAACGCATAAGGGACTTGCACGTAAGCTTGTGCCTTAGCACGAGCGTGGAGCGCGGTACGAGAGTTCTCACATTTTCCATGTTCTTTTCCATATTCTATACAAGCATACAAGATGGGATTATTCCCTTAGCTATGTGCGTTGAGTCATTTATTAGCATGCGCGGTGTTATCGCCTAGCGATTCTAGCATTAGTATCCATATTGTTATGTGTCTAGGCTAAACAAAGACGGGTTCATCGGAGCCACCCACCTTAGCGATGTTCACATCGGCCGAGCGATACTCTGAGCGTGCCTTTGAAGGTCTAAGTCTGGATTTATCTTGACGGGCCAATGTAAGCCTTGCATCGATTCTTCATCAGGTCGATGCCAACTCTTCGGGTCGACGACTCGTTTGAGTCGTTGCACTTGCCGTTTGAATCGGCGTTCCGCTAGGGCGGAGCGGGTCATTACATAATATACCACTCAAAACAAGTCTCATCCTCGAGGCTTCCTGAGTGCGGGTCATCCTACCGTTCCTTGACTCATAGTCGTGTGCATACCTTAGACAATTCTATCGAACGGCTCAATCGTTCGATGGCATCGAATCATGCTCGGGTACCTTTCCAAGTTCCGTGTCGCATACATTTGGTCGATTTTATTGAATGGATTTTCATTCATTTTAGAGTTGATGGTTCTTTTTCAATTGTCGCGTTTCTTCGACTTGGTTGCTATTTTGACGTATTATGGGACTGAAACGGTCGCACGAGGTACGTTGTAATTCTCAAACACGAGAGTCGTAGGCTGAGGCAAACTCACTCATTCGTTCATGCGTATCTCAACACCCACTTGCAGTTGCATTCGAGTTCATCATATCGTTGAGTTTGGATCGTGCACGTATCCAAGGCGTCCCCCAAATACGTATATTTCAACCAAGCTTAGCGACTAGCGAAGTCGGACAAGCTACTCGTGATAGTTTCGATTTGCCGATCGCTTTGCTAACTTTGATTTAAAACCGAACTCATGTGTGTATCACATATCATTTATCTCGGTCCTCGAGACGATTCGATTCGCTTCTCAAGCGCTCTTGCCAACGAAATCAATACGATTTCTTCCTAGCGGGGTCGACCAAGTCTAAGTAATTTCCGTCCAATTTAAGATCAAGTATCGCACTATCACCGAGTAGGTCTTCCAATCAATGATTCAATTTGTTATCCCAACTTTACTTGCGTATCATCCATTCCTATCATTCACTTCGTTTGGGGCCAATCTCGCCGTCATTCACGCACATCTCCAGTTCCACGTCCTACTCTAAGTCTTGTTGCCCCAAGTCTATCGTCCGTCCAGACGATAACGTAAATGTCAGTCACGTAAGTTCAATCACTCGGCATAGGGTCGTCCACCTATCCGCTAGGTCATCTCACAGGGTCATAGTTACAAGTCAAGTCCGTGGCTCATCGTGCAAGGTCGTTGCACGACGCTCGCCCAAAATCCTATGGTCAAACAATTTTGTTCGTTCATACGGGAGTTTCTACCCGAGTTTGTTTCGCTCAAATTTCTAAACATCAAGCAGCGTTCATCCTATTCGCATCGAGACATTCTCTACTCCAGGTCCGAGCTCGTTTTTAGGAATCATCCTACAATAGGTTATTCTCAACCGAATCCTCGACACGTTATTATCGTATGTCCACACCAGAAATTTTCATAGTCTATCTCTTCAAGTATGTTTGACACAATTCACCTATCCATCCTATCCAATTTGCGTAGTCAATCTCAAGGTCGTCTAGCCTTGCAATATGTTGCGCCCCGATCTCACGCAAGTCTGATTATCTACGGCGGACATGAATCACCATGTCAACATTCCCGCAGAATAATCGTCTTCATCGGGACGTAACTCTTGCGTTGCGTCTAGACTTGCTTATTTTTAATACGCGGATTGGGTCTACTCAATCCTCAAGTTTTCTAATTCTTCAATCGCAAGTCCTAGCAATCCTCGAATTCACCTTCACTTCAAACCACAAGTCGAAGCAATCAAAATTGCCATGTCATGATATTTTGAGTTTGACCATTCCTGCTGGACATGAATCACCATGCCAACGCTCACGTGGAACGATCGTCCCAAATTCGATGTGACGCATGTGCGAGGCTGGAGTTACGCTCGTACAAGACAAGATCGTTGCCGTTGTGGTTATCACCAAACAATCAAGTCACTTCCCTCTCCATCCAACATTTATTTCTATCCAATCCCTAACATAGCATCTTTCGAAACAATAACTTCTAACACGGTCATCATTCATCGAATTAGAGTACCCCCGAGTTATCGTACATCGATCTTTGATACGCCTCAATACCATCGATGATGCACATACCCTGACGATTTTCCTTTTGCAACGAATTTCGAGTCGTGCAACTAAATTCCTCAATTCACGTTGTCTCGTGCTAACTCTTCATTGAGCAACATCTATTCCAAATCCTTAGTCATCCTCGTATCTTCAAACCAATGTTTCCTATGCACGCTATCTTCCGATCGTGCTATCTTCGATCTCGTCCACGGGTATTTCACCTTAACTCAAGTTTAAATCCCTTCGACTAAATTCAAAATCGCAGGCCTGATCTTCTATGTTTCCTCGACCAAGACCTCCATTCATTTCGTAATTCGTACTACACATTCTTAATTCGTCCGAACGATATCTCGTTTGAGACTATCGAAGTCAAAACCAACTAAATGTTACTCGTTCTAAGGCTTTGTGCGATATCATTGCTTGCCGACATACTCGCTCTATCCGTAAATCCTTTAGTCTCACTCGAACTATTTCTATAACATCCATACACCACTCAGGATTCGAGCCACTCGACTAGTCATCCACATTCATTCTTATTCTTCCTCGAAGCTATCATATACACCACTCGATCAGAGTCAAGTCATTCTACAAATCCTCAAAAGATTATTCGATTTCTAATCGATGTGTTCAATTGCGCGTTCGCCCATTCCTCAAA
>JANAVB010020323.1:0-47500 GCA_029216955.1 Iris pallida | reverse complement strand
TGCCTTCAGTGACTTTGGTGTTTAAGTCGCACATACGGCCTCTATTGGGTGGCACACTAGTGGCATGTGCGTAGTGGGCTTCGGGTAGATCACAAGCATATATTGGGTCGGATGAATTGAGTCGAGGTTGAGGCTCTAATGGAAGTCGAAAAGTATATCGGTGTTATGGTAAGGGTTATGGCTAATCCTTTTGACCTAAAGGTCGTACCATAAAAATAGAATACAAGGGGACGGGTTTGAGTGGGACTTGATATACCTAGATGAAGGTGGACTCGTCTAGATCTTGCATATAAAATTTGTTGGAAAGTAACAACTGGTCTCGTGCTCCGAATATTAATGACACGGTTGGGGACACAAAATGATCTAAATGGAAAGTGGGAGCCCATGGGCACTAATCATCATCCTAATAGAAGTTATTCTAATCACTCGATAATCCTGGTATATCCTAAAATTTTAGAAGGCTTATAGTGTACCCACCTTAGAAGCTAGGATATGGTTTTATAAATAATGAGGTTAGAAGAATTCCAAAGTCTGAATATTGTACCTCGACTCTTATTAATAAAGAATAAGGTACGACGTAACGGATACGGTAGGTATAAGTCGAGTCAAGGATAGTTCTTCAATAAATGGAAAATGTGTGTGTATAATGACACATGGTCGATAAAATAGGATGATCTACTCGTCTATAGTGTACAAGAGTTATCGACCGGGTAACCAACTCTAAGGCACATCATATAAAGAGATTTCTAACAACTTAGTCCTGTATTTCTATTTGTGTCGAGCCTTTCAGACTATTGTCACAAGCGTTCCAGTTAAGGCAAGCTTCAAACAATTAATTAGAGGCTCACAATAATTGGTCTCCTAAGCATAGGTAGTCTCCTAGGTTGGCATTTGATCAAGGAAAAGATCCAAATCATCCTCGGACTCCAATGACTAGAAGATCAAGATAGTAGATTTAGTGTCGAAGGGAGGACAAGTAACTCAAGGCAAGGTTCTAGCCACAGGGCTGGTCGATGGTAGCTACACTTGCGTATACGACTATCATAGCTATGGGGATACTCTGTATCTATCTATCAATTACAATCTTTCGTCTTTCCAATCAGTGAAAGACAAAAACAATAAAGAGTTCAAGAGAGATGTCACTGAATACAATTACGTGGTTCAAAGGCGGATGTATAATTCAAAACAAATTGTCAAAGCAGTCGTGGATGAGATCCTAGAGACATCTATATCTCAGTCCACGTAGGTTAATCTGAGGGAGAGCAAACCGAGCGCACTAAGGTTGATCAGACCGTAGTACATCGATTTTGATTAGACAATATGTTAGCGGGTGTCCCCAATAAACATATATCATGAATCAAGCTCGATAAAAGAGTAAGCTTGCAAAACTAGGTTGTAATAGCAGCGTGGGTCAAGATAGTCAAAATACAAGTGTGCGAGATTTTTGAAAGGAGGCACTAGTAGTTCGAGTTTTGAGAGAATCAAAAACCTTACCTGGTGTTCTTGCTTATACAGTCTCCCTAAAATCTTTCTATCCCTAAGGCCTTGGTCAACTAATGGGTTATGGACTTCTGAATTCTATATTCTAAGTAAATCTATTAGTGTCAGTCAATTATCTCGTTAATAGATCACAAGGTCCACGGATTGCTAGGTTGGGAGACATGCTACCTAAACTTACAGAATCCTTCACTAGTATTGTCTTTAGATGTTAGGAGATATACAGGGCTATTCTCTATAGTGTCCTAAACTTGTAATCACATCTGAAGTCATTTCACCGAGAGTTATGCCCCGCCCGTATACTCTGGCTGTGGCAAACCCTTCGTTCCGTTATATCAAATATGTTATGCTATCAGATACCCTACCATACATCGACACAAGGTCTAAAGAGGTCAACGAAAATATAGTTTTAGCAATGTTCCATAAACTATGATTCTTCGAAGTGGTTTCAATTCTATGGGTTGTGCCTCGCCAGTGCGCTACTGGCTGCAGTGAACCCACATCCTCCACTCTCAAATAATTGACGACAGTGCGCTGCTGTCTAACCATTATTAGTTAACTAACATTCCTTAACTATATCCGTAAAATTCATGAGCTTCTAGAGGTTCAAACAAGTTGACTAAAATAAAGCGTAGGTAGTTGTCCTATCAGTCAAGCACTTAAAATAAAAGAGTTAACATGGAGGAAATAACTAAAGGCGAAAGGAATACAAACATTCTAGTATCTATTTTATATGCATTTCTATGGTTAAAGGAAAATCTCAAATCAATCTACCTCGAGATTCGTATGTGAAATAATATAATCAAAAAATTTAAACTAATTCCTTACGAAAAAAATAGGATTTTAAATAAACAATTTTAACTTATGATGTAAGATCTATATCTAAATAGAGCAAAAGAAAAATTAAACAATTATCAAGATTATAGCTTAATTCTAGGGAAAGCTTAACTAGCCAAGTGAGTAGTATACCCACATTGGATCACATTGTCATATCAAAAGTAATAGTGTTTCTATAGAGATCTAGCAAGCTATATAAATTTAACAATTATGTATCTAAATTGCATGGCCTATCAGAAAATCTTAACTACCCAATTAGTCAAATTAATAAGGGACCCTTATCCTAGTTATTCTCCTAAATTATTTTAATCCTAATTGCGAATGAGCATTTCCTGGGCGCAGGCTCGCAATGGTACGACTACTTAAGTACCATCACCAGGTCGCATATTTTACGAAATTAGACCTGCACGGGCCACAACAAAAACTTGTCACGACCCGCACCTGCTTTTTCGAATACGAGACGTGTCCAAGCCAGCCTATGCCGCAGAGTCGACAGTAGAACGTTGTCAAGCCCGTAAGAAATAAATGCTCCAAATATAATATTTGTTGCTCATTCACATTTCTAAATTTGTTACAACATTTACAACATTTATAATTAAAGAAAATATAAGATTTTACAATTAATGAAAATGATATATCTGCTATCTATTTCTAGGTTTCTGTCTGCCAGTACACCCGTATCTCCCAATCTAAGTGAAGCCACAGCTAACCTGAAAATTGTTGGTTTCCAGTCAGGAATAGAACAAGTACACAAATTGACGGTAATGCGAAAACACAATAGAATTAACAAGATATGAAAATAACATATGAGATATGAAAACTGGAAAGTACTGAAGACATGGCACGGTGGAGAAGAAAGGAAAAATAAATAAAAAACAACTACCTATGTGGTGTGAAATATCCTTTTCGACATGTGAACGGCTAGGGGGTAAATCCGACACACTGCACGTGTCGTGTGCAGCTGCTATCAGGCAAGAATAGACATTTTGGGGATATTTCTGGGTAGTTCACATGTCTACTAAGATATTTCCCCTCCCGACTACTTCGTATGATGAGCGTGTCAACAAACAGCAAGATATATTTATAGACATGAAATGAAAAGACTACTATGAATCGAAAGCAATCAAAAAGTACACTTGCCTGAGGTCCTTAGCTGGTGAAACCAATAATACTATACCACTCAATGAGCCATAATCAATATACACATGCAGAAGTCTCCAGATGCTGAAATAAATAGTACCAACATTTTTAGAATAGTCAAATTAGCTAGGATTGCCTGTCCTTAAGTCTAATTCTGGACACAGGGGTAAAACGGTAATTTTGGATCAAAACGATATCCGTCGTTGGACCCGCTTTGCACCGAAAAGCGTGCCAGAGTTAACGGTCTCTAAAGTCGTCAAATTATATGTCAACAGGTTCGGTTTTTTGATACAAACCCAACCGTATATCTAGAGTTGGATTCCGGCGGACCGTGCACAAAATCTCCCGTTTAGTTGGATCGTGTGGCCCGCAAAACGGCGTTCTGATTCAACTGTCTCAGAATCGGACCAAACTTGGCATACAGGACCAGAAAAATGATATGGTCCTGTTGGCAGAAGTTTTGTCCCGATCTGACGAGCGTGCACAAAATAATTAGAAAATTTGCACAGAGGTCGATACGGTGAATTTTGACGGATACGCATCAAATTCGTCGCGCACACGCGACCAATTTGAATTCCGTCAAAGTCCACACGTCCACGAAGCCGTTATGCACCTTTTAATGCTTTCGGTTCGTGACCACGTCGCCCGAATTGGCGGAACGCACGTCGTATCGAGGGAATTTCTAGTTTTTAAAACAAATTTTCGGTCAACTTCGGGATCAGATTTCTCGACGCATAGTCGATAAAATCGACTTTTGCGAATTAGGTTGTGGAGCCATACATGTTGTCAATAAACTCCTTCAAATAGGTTTTCGAAATCATGCATGGTTTGGAAGATAATTAACTGCAAAGTAGGCTAACTCGACTGTTGTCAGTCCTGTTTTCGAATCAGTTTTTCACCATTTTGGGCATCGATTTTATATCGATTTTGTTTCGATTTAGTTCGAAACGATCCATCGGTGTTAAAGACCTATAGGTTGTGTTTCCAACGCCTATTTCGGTTTAGAAAATGACGAAGGGACAAGCGAGAAAACATACTAAGAAGCGGGGCTCCGTGTTGATACTGCTGTCATTGATTCCTCGGACTGGCCGCACGTCCGGTCGGCCTGGAGGCACTCTGGCCGCCCGCCGGCGATGCGTAGGTGCACGCACGGGATACTGGATGGCGTGGAGGCGGTTAGGGTTTGCTGCTGCTGTTCATTTTCTTTCGATCTCTCTCATGATCTCAAATATGGGTGCGTGTGTGTGTTCGTTTAAGGCTCGGCTCGGGTCTGGTTTTAGTAGGGAATGGTAGACATAAGTTCGGGTGGGCTGGGTTTTTATGGGCCCGGGTTGGCTTGTGGTTTCTACTCCTATTCTTTTTCTTTTTCTTTTTTTTATTAATAACTATGTATATATATATATATATATATATATATATATATATATATATATATATATATATATATATATATATATATATATATATATATATTTATACATACAAATATATGTATACATATATATATTTATATATATACACCTACACATATATCTTTATATATATTTATACATACATACACACATATTATATTATTTATTTATATATACTTACACGTATTTATATATATATATATACACACATATATGTATACAAGGTATTATATGTATTTATATATACACAAACACATCTATTATATTAATATTTGTATTTACATAAAAAAAATACATGTACATACACATATATATAATATATATACGCATAAATTATAAATCACATTATAACAAGATAATATAACAATTAAATATAATAATTAATTATTTATAAAATCTAAAAATCACTATTTAATTAAAATAAGTTAAAATAGAATATTTTAAAATTTTCGGGAAGGGGAGCTACAACAAGAGCTCCTAGCACAAAGAAACACACGTACACTTTGAAGAACTGTAGCTTCTGGATAGTGTTATTCCCAGTCATCATATGTCCCTTCATAGCCTTCTACCTTGGGGTAAGAGTATATGTAGTTTGGATCTCAAACGTATATGAAATGGATCTCCCTTACATGATATACTTCTGCCCCATCCTCTACGTCTCTTATAACATGCCGCTGAATACCATACTGTATCTCATACACTGGCATGTTATACCAATCTGGTAACCCCCATCGTTCCCTTACCATTTGTTGGTATAAATAAAGAGAGTAGTCACTTCCATCCCAGATCAAGTTTGGTAGGAACAGGTCCATAACCTACACCCATCATAATCCTCAAATGTAAATTTTTTTTAATAACAATAAGTGCTGATGTATATATAAAATTTTGATAATGACGGGTAAAGGTAAAGATTTTTTTTGAAACTTCAACCATTTTTTATACTACCATGTACACCCATTTTATATATACATACATTTATACATGGTTACATTCTCCTTCTGATCCTTATATATACATCTCCTGTCTTACAAAAGAGTTTTACAGCAGACAAAAGCTATCTTACATCGTCACATTTCCTTCCCTAAAACATTACTTAGATCCACATTTCTCTTTTTCCAATGACGGTTGCCCCCCGGGTGAAATTCCAGCCATTCTTCAAAGGTACCATTATAGTCATCCTTATTTGGATCTTCATATTGCCAGATTTTGATAAGTACAAAATAGTTAATCTATTAAAAAATATCACATCCTTATCAACAACATCCGGTACCACGGGATATTGGATCTCATAGTGTACTCCGTAGGCCCTTATCATTTGCTTGGGAGCAAGTCGCCACTTTCTTTTTGCAAAACGATAGTGTGCATACTATTTTCCAATCTGGCACAAGGCAAAAAGCGAGGCATGATCTACACACACGAAACTTCAAGTTATTACCTTCTAAATAAATACCCAAAATAGAAGAGTTTAATAGACAGATCAATAACATAGGGAATAATAATCTAGGTAATATCTTCAGTTCCTCCTATACTTTTTCGATACAGCATATCCTTGGGTAAATTTCAAGAAAAATTTTCTAGGGTGTAACTAAAATCAAGGTTTTATCCTATATAAATTCCTAATATCCTTTTATTAACCTTAACCTATTCCCTTATCCTAGATTTTTTTTGTTCTTTGAGGACCTGCATGGGCCACCATAAAAGACGTGTCATGCCCCATTCCCAATTAATGGAAACCATGTGAATTGATACATCTCCAGGCTACGCATAATTATAACATTCAAATGTTAAGATAGCGATTGTCGCCTATTAAAAACTAGGATAAGGTACAAGATATATATATTACATTCAAAAAAAACTTCCATACTTAACATTTACATTAATTTATACAATTTGACTACAAGTTCTACCAAAACATTTAATTTACATGTTTTGACTACATCACCAACTGTGTCGACATTCCGTTCAAGCTATCCGATGTTTATTCTTCTCCATCTTTATAGTACAGGGGTAGTATCTCTTCCGGATTCTCATCTTCTTCTAGTGAACAAATACTAGGTCGTTTAGAAACGACAAGCAAGTCCTCGGGTCAAAGACGGTAAGAAATCATGAAATGACATTCAAAAGAGTTGAATAAGTATAGAAATGTAACTTAATATTTTTATTGTAAGACAACTTGATATACTATACATCCTAATCCTACCAATTATCACACAAAACCTAATCATAATGTAATCACAACCATTATTCCTCATGATTATGCAATTGTTAGAGAACACATGTGGATCACGTTCACCCTCTATTTTCCCAACAATAATTCCATTTACTCGGGACCAGGTGGTGTCTGTATTGGGTACGGTGCCGTAGATCCGACCCCCCACATCTTGTGGGAAACTAGTTTGCATTAAATTTTAAATTCCGATTTTATTTTCGAAATTACTGGACTGTTCTTTGTTGGTGAGCTAGGCCTCACCCCCGCAAGGCCTTACAGATGCGGGACTACTGATCAGCTTTTACTGGTAAAATTATATTGTAGGGATTTCGATGGATGCGATCCAGTTGTTCTCACTTCTCTCCCACCCCATAATGCAACTATAATCATAGACAAAAGTCTATTAAATCTTTAAGTCTAATATTATTTTCCAACCCGATTACCATCTTGTATAATAAGAAAAATATGCCATATGGTAATCTCTTGTTGGCGGAAGATTTATTCAACTTATTACCATCCCGTGTATTAGGACAACACGCCATATGGTAAAATTCTAGTTGACAAGAAACTGGATATAACTTAGATTTTCCTACTAGGTTTCCTAATCCTAAAATTTCCAAAATTAGGCCAACTCCCAAAATTATTAAAATTTCGGCAGTCTCCTTCGTATTTATTGACTCCAGAATTTTACAATAGATAAAAGATTATAACAATCGGGTACGCTGACCCCTTCGGTGGATCAACTCTCAATACTGGACTACGCAATTAATATTCGGGTACGCCGACCCCTTCGGTGGAGCAACTCTCAACACCGGACCACGTAATTATAATATATATAGCTAAAAATTTAAAGCTTTCTTATCTTAGCGAGCAAACAAGCAAGCAAGCAATATATTTAGTCCTTTTCTTTCTAAAAACTTCTCCAAAGGAAACATTTAGAAGTACAATAATGCCAAGTATAAAATTTTAGTTTTTATCACATACTCAAATATTTTATATGTATTGTAATATTTTGGCTAAACTAAATCTAGAAGTTCAATTTTTTAACATGTATTGCTATATACCAAAATTTTGCTTCTTGGGTACATAAAAGAAGCTTAGAAGTAAGGATTTATAGGTTTATGGGTACCCTAACATATATGAACTCATAAACTTTCATTTTGACAAAAAATGAAGTCCAAATATACTAATTAAGGATATTTCTTAATGTGGACAGAATTGGCGTAATATGTAAAAATCGAAATCTAACTCATTTACAAATCTTATTCAAGAAAGAATATATAGAAAATATATATATCTTTCGTTTGAGTGTATAGGTTAAGTCTCTATTTATGCCAAGGCTTACATTTGTCCATGAAATATATGTACAAGAATTTGTATCTTCATATTGTGTCAAAGTGTATATATATATATATATATATATATATATATATATATATATATATATATATATATATACAACAAAATTCAGAATTGGGTGTCCAATTATGTTATGTCCTACATATTGTTGCATGATGTTTATGTATATATATTTATACAACATGGAAATGTGTCAAGGATATTTGTGTATATATTTTTATACAAGGTTTAGACATATTTGTGTCAGGATTTTCTTGTGCATATGTTTATTTACATACATGAACTTTTAACTATACATTTGTGTCTGTATTGTGTCAAGAGAGGTTGTGTCCTAAATACTGTATTCAAATCATGTACAAACATTGTGTCCTTAAGGAATTCATTATCCAAAACTTTATGCTCATACACAAATTTCATTTTTTTAATAGAGTCGAACTTATCATGGATTTTCACACATTTCAGAATTAAAACTAAATAATATGTATATATAACAAGTGGAATATTAAAATCAATTTCCAAGAGGGAAAGAGGGAGAGGACTTGCCTTGGTCCTGAGCAAAACTAGAATTTCTTCCCCAATTCCAAGTGAAATCTTGATTTCCTCCTATATTCTTCCCTATTCCAGAATTTAGGAATTTAGAAACTGACCTAGAGTTTTAATTTAGACAAATTGGGGAAGAGAAGGAAATATTACCTAGGTTTATGAAAGAGGAGGAGGAGAAGAAGGTGGCAGTGCTGTGGCCGATGACGGCAGCGGTCGGAGGCGTGGGCGGCAGGCAGTGGCTGCAATAGCAGTAGCAGTAGCAGCGTAGTAGCAGTAGCAGCGTAGTAGCAGTAGCAGAAGTAAAAGCTGCAGTAGAAGTAGCACAAGAAAGAGAGGAAAAGGAGGAGAAGAGGATGGAGAGGAAGGAATGAAGAAGAGGAGGAGAATTTCGTACAGACAACACTCTCTCCCCCTTTCTCATATAACATCTCACTCCCAACATAATCATTGCAAATTTTGGGTGGAATTTACCATCCCACCCTTGCATGACATCCATTTTCATGCATGAAGCCACCTGGTACTTAGGTGTCAAGCTTGCAATATGCAAGTTTGTAAACATTATATGTAAGATGTTTACTAATTAATTCTCATTTTAGAAATAAGGATGTTATTAACTAAATTTACATTATCAAATCTAATATTACCATCCCTTTAGGGTATACAAATATAAAATAGTTATATATATATATATATATATATATATATATATATATATATAAGGTTGACAAAATTATCATTTGTCATTAGTTTAATTATTAGGAAAATTTATTTGGGCATAACATACTCCAGCAAATCGTACAATCGGTCATAGCCAACAACAATTCAATGATGACGCCTGTCATGACCGAGCCTGCGATTAGATCCAACAAAGCTGAACCGGAGGCTCCTGTGCTTTCACTTACGGCACCGAGAAGTTCTAACTTCGGCGTGTCAAAATTTATGAAAAGCTGCCATACTTTCTTCAACGGCAAAGAAGATCCCTCTGTGGCGATCGACTGGTTAGAGGAGCTGGAAGACAAGTTTGAGCTTCTGGTGTCGAAGCCTCGAAGAAAGTCGTCTGTGCTCAACTTCTACTTTGAATGAACGCGCACGATTGGTGAATCGTGTAGAAGCGGGCAATTCGACGTAAACATGGGACAACGCGATCTCATGGGCCACATTCAGAAATACATTCGAGACGGAATATCTTTCTGCAATCGTGCAACAGAAAAAAGAAAACGAATTTATGCATTTTATGCAAGAAAATATGACTGTACGACAGTAGGCGATGGAATTCAACAAACTAGCCAAATTTGCTGGAGCCTATCTACCTACCACTACAAGTCGAGCTCGACGATTCGAAGTGGGCCTGCATTCCACTATCCGTGCTCGCGTTTCGGTGCCTGAATACAAAAATATGGACGAGGCACTCAACCATGCCCTCCGTCTGGAGTTCGAGTATCCTCCTGCTACTACCGGTGCTGTTCATTTTAATAATAAATGCCATAGTAATACGGGAGGCAACAACGTGCACAAGCGTCAAAATTGCAACAACGGAGGCGGCAACCAGACGAAGGATCGAATAGTCTGTAATTTCTGCCACAAAAAGGGGTATATGGCCAATGAGTGCCGATTGAAGAACGGAGCGTGCTTCGGGTACGGCTGAATGGATCACATTGCATGCAATTGTCCGAAGAAGCCGAACCAGCGCCCTCAATAACATTAACAGAATCGAGGCCAAGCACCTTGGACTCCACAGATCGCACCACAGAATGGCCAGGACCATCGCTCCAATGCTCAGGGCCGCGTTTATGTTATGACTCGAGACGAAACGTTCGCATCTGACACAGTCGTGACAGGTATACTGCAATTCAATAATAAACTTGCTTGTGTATTATTTAATTCAGGTGCAACGTATAGTTTTATATCGGCAGACTTCGCAGCCGAGCACAAATTTTCTCTAACATCGCTGGGTCTCGATCTTACTATTAACGTACCGTCGGGCATGCCACTACTTGCAAATTTAGTCTGCGGAGACGCAATCATCTGTATAGGTGGTCAAAAGATCAGTCTTGATACGATAGTTCTAGATATTAAGGACTACGACATCATTCTGGGGATGGATTGGCTCGGTCCGTACAACACAACCATAGACTGTGCTGAAAAGAGGTTTACATTCTGCATACCTGGAGTGCCTGAATTCTGCTACTCGTGTGGTGAGGCGTCGCCGACCTGTATGGTGATCTTTGTAATATCTGCTCGACGGATGCTGCATTCCGGGTACGAAGGCTATCTAGGGTCCGTTCGAGACATGCGACATGATGGTGCAAACGTGAGTCAGACCGACGTTGTGGCAGAATTCCCAGATGTGTTCCCGGACGAACTGCCCGGTATACCGCCCGATCGAGAGATTAAGTTCACTATCGATATATTCCTCGATACCCGACCGATCTCTAAAGCCCCATACAGAATAGCCCATGCAGAACTTAAAGAACTCAAAGTACAGTTGCAAGAGTTGCTTGACAAGGGATTCATTTGACCCAGCGTCTTGCTATGGGGAGCGCCCGTACAGTTTTTTAGGAAGAAGGATGGCTCATTGCATCTTTGTTTCGATTATCACGAGCTGAATAAAGCCACCATCTAGAACAAATATCCCCTGTCCCGTATAGACGATCTCTTTGATCAGCTGTAAGGAGTGCCTCTAAAATTGATCTGCGCTCGGGTTACCATCAACTCAAGATCAAGCCGGACAATGTGCCGAAGTCTGTCTTTCGCACTCGATACGGCCATTACAAATTCCTGGTAATATCGTTCGGCCTAACAAACGCCCCTGCTGCTTTCATAGATTTGATGAATTGGGTGTTCCGACCATTCCTCGACAAGTTTGTAGTAGTCTTTATAGACGATATCCTCGTCTACTCGAAGAATAGGCACCAACACACTGAGCATCTACGGACCGTGCTTCAGACCCTTTAAGAAAATCAGTTATATGCGAAGCGAAGCAAATGTGAATTCTAGCTGAATAGCATCGCATTCCTCGGACACATTATTTCAGCTGAAGGCATTGTAGTCGATCCAAAGAAAGTTGAAGCCGTTGTCGATTGGAAACGGCCAACGTCCGTCGGCGATATTCGAAGTTTCCTTGGCTTAGAGGGATACTACGACGCTTTATGAAAGACTTCGCGAAGATCGCATCGCCTCTGACTCGCCTCACCCAGAAAGGAGTCGCATTTGAATGGTCAGACGACTGTGAAGCTTCATTCTAAGAGTTAAAGCAACGGCTCATCTCGGCCCCTATACTCGCACTTCCAGAAGGGACTGAGGGTTTCTAGATATTCAGCGATGCATCCGGTCAGGACTTGGGGTGTGTGCCGATGCAGCGGAACAAGGTGATAACTTTTACTTTTCGACAGTTAAAGCTGCACGTGAAGAACTACCCTACTCATAACCTGGAGTTAGCGGCGATTGTGTTCGCGTTGAAATTATGGCGTCACTATCTTATGGTGTGGCATGCACGATCTATACAGATCATAAGGGCCTCAAGTATCTATTCACGCAGAAGGAACAGAACTTGCGGCAAAGGCGTTGGCTTGAACTGATCAAGGATTACGACTTGACTATTGGCTATACGCCGGAAAAGGAAAATATTGTGGCGAACGCTCTAAGTCGGAAGTATATCGCCTCGCTATCCGTCGACCGCAGACTGGTACGTAACCTAGAAGAGATGGGCATCGAACTCCGAGTCTGATTCACGAATGTGCAGTTGGCAAAGTTGCAGTTAGATCCGAGCTTATAAAAAAAGATCAAGACCGCTCAAAAGGACGATCCGTACCTGAAGAAGATACGAGAGCTAATCTCGACGGGTAGGACGATCAACTTTGCGGAAGACGAAACTGGCGTGCTTCGATTGAAGGGTAGGCTATGCATTCCGGACGATTCAAAACTTAGAAAAGAGATATTGTCAGAGGCGCATTATACGAAGTACACCTTGCATTCCGGTAGCAAGAAGATGTACAAAAACCTTTGCACAAACTTCGGGTGGCACGTGATGAAAAAAGATGTAATACTTTTCGTATCGTAATGCATGGCCTGTCAACAGGTGAAAATTGAGCACCGGAGATCGGACGGAAAGATGCAGAATCTGGCGATTCCGAACTGGAAGTGGCAACACGTGTGCATGGATTTTATTATTGGTCTGCCGAAGACACCACGGGAAAATGGTACCATCTGGGTCATCGTCGATCGACTAAGCAAGTCAACGCACTTCATTGCCATCAAAGTTACTTGGAGCGTTGATCGCCTAGCGCAAATTTATCTTGATGAGATAGTACGGCTGCACGAAGTTCCAGTACCCATCGTCTCTGATCGGGATTCACGGTTCATGTCGCGATTCTAGAGTAGCCTTCAGTCGGCTCTGGGTACCAAGTTGCAGTTCAGCTCAGCTTACCATCCTCAGACCGACAGCCAAACGGAGCGCGTCAATCAGATTTTTGAAGACATGCTACGACTCTGCGCAATTGACTTCAAATCAAGCTGGGATGTTCTTCTACCTCTGGCTGAATTTGCATACAACAATAGCTATCAATCCAGCATTCAAATGGTGCCATATGAAGCCTTGTACGGACAAAAGTGATGATCACCCATTTGTTGGGACGAATTCGGAGAGCGGCAGATTCTCTGGCCGGAACTGGTAGAACAGACTGTGCAAAAAGTTTGGCTCATTCGGGAAAGATTAAAGACCACACAGAGTCGTCAGAAAAGCTATACGGACGTTCATTTTCGACCCCTCGAGTTTCAAGAAGGCGATCACGTATTTCTCAAAGTGTCGTCCATGCGAGGAGTTACTCGGTTCGGCGCGAAGGAAAAGTTGAGTCCAAGATTCGTTGGGCCGTTCGAAATATTCGAGCGGGTCGCCCAGTGGCCTATAAAATTGCCCAACTTCCAGCACTTGAAGGTGTACACAATATCTTCCACGTCTCTCAGTTACGGAAGTACGTGCTCGACCCTAGCCACGTGGTAGATTTTGGCCAGCTAGAATCGAAAATGAAGGAGAAATTTTCTTCATTGTTCTCGTAGAAGTAGGTTCTATCCTTAAGTTTCGAGGATGAAACTTTTTATTAGTTGGTTATGGTATAGTGCCCCGTCCCTATATCGTGCTCCATTTTTACCCATGGGGTGCGTACGAAAGGAGCACTGTCGCTATCGATTCGGTCGGGACTGATAGGTCAAAATCGACCGAGTCGATCGAATGGGAACGGTTGAATTAAGATCCATTCCACATTATGGAATGGATTCTTCGAAACCAAGTCCCATATTCAGTGGGTTACGCCTCGAGGATTGGCTCTGCGACTGAGTCGGGAGAGACCTTCCGTTGCTCTGATTTTTATGCCGCACTTGATTTGGCTTTGGCTTTGGTTTTCGTGAATGTATTTTTCGTGAATGTTTCCGAATGGGTTTCCGTGACTTGCATTTTCAAGCTTCACATTCATATCGAAATTCCTTGAATTATATAGTGTTCTAATCAGTTGCTTATGTGGTTGCAGGTGATCACGTAGGCGACGTCAGCGTAGCCAACCGGTCGCTCGCTTGAAGCAAGTCTAAGGCGAGTGGCTGACCTCCTTCACCTCGTCCCTCTACTTCAAAATCAATATGAAATAAATGAATGCTTGTCATAATAATGTAGAATCAAAGAAATCATGGCACGATTCTTCACAAAATACTTGCTATCAAACTGCCAGTATTGAAAATAGAAAACATGCTTCCTTATGCAATTTTACTTATCCTATGTAAAACAATGAATGAATCGATTAATGTTTATCGCAACGATATAGCTGAGTGAGTAAATCGATTAAGTTCAAAACAAAGGCTAAGTTTCGCACATAAAAGAGAAAAGATAAGGTTCTAGAAAAGAGATAGCATATTTCAAGACTCTACAAAACAGTCATTGGACAACTTGTCGACAAGGTGTAGTTTCTTCGAACGGTTGCCTAGGCCAAGGGATCGATTCGGCCCGGAAGGAACGAGTATAGCAAGTGCCAGCCTTTCATCGGTGTGGGTTATGCGGGAACTTTCGCACAGGGCTCGCTACCCGCCGCGAAAGGGTCGCCGTCTAACCCAGCTATAGTCCGTAATGGCTTGACATTGCCAGTGGCCTTCACACCCTTTCACTGCTTAACTAATGCACGTGACACGATATGAATATGATGGCTGCTTAATGTTTACAAATTCATTTGCTTTCCTCGAAACATGTTAACATACTAATTGATCAGGATGGTTAGAAAGATCACATATATAGCTAGCTAATATGTTTATAAAACTACTTGAATCAAATACAGAGCTTGGATTTTAATTAGCGATTCACCAGTACATATGATCGTACTGATCCTCGCTCTTTGCAGGTCCCGCGAATCAGGAAGGATGCGCCAACTAGCTCGACAACGTTCGTTATTTTGAAGCTTCGGCCGTGCGTCGAAGACTTGTCCCGCAACTCCACTTTTGAAGACTCTCAACTATCCAAGGAAGATGGCTCAACATTCCTCCATTCCAGGTCACTAGAGTACTTTGTTGTATATTGAAGGATGTGTACAATGTATGGAACGGCTATCTCATCGACACTCTTTTGTAATTGAGTCATATTGTAGCCCACGCGACATGAGTCCTGTACTGGAGTCTGTAAATGATGTTCATTATCAATAAAGATCAAAGTTTTCTTTACTTAATGTGTGATTCAATTTATTTACGTACTTTCTTAGATCTCGTGTCTCGGATTACCTTATGACTATGCCTTGTGAGATCACAAATTAGGTTCGCATGGCATCACGCCCAGGAGACGACTATCGATTCGACAGAATCGGGGCATGACACCATAGCACGACTAATATTTCCTTCCGGGTCGAATCGATCCAAGCGCCCCAGGTACCGCTCGAGGAAACTTACTCAGACTTATACAAGTACATCCATGACCATGTGACTGTGTATCAAATCGATAAACACAAGTGCATGGTAAAACAACTGAAAGTAAGCAAAGCTAATAGTTCAACATCTCATCTCAATTCTGAGCCGTGTTCAATGACTAATCATTCTATCATTACCATCATTCCACTTAGTGATCTCCATGATCCCAAGCCTCATCTGTAACACCCAGTTTTCCAGATGAGGATAATTTTGAAATTTTGTAATTATAATTATTAATTATTGATATTTGTTTTATATTATAATTTTTGGTAATTTTTAGTAATTTTTAAACTATTTAAAAAGTGCCTTAAGTCATGACTTATGATTTTGATGTGCTGCCAATGAAATCCTAGAGACTGCATGACCTAGAGCCTAACCATGTCATTAGGATGATTTAATTATCATTTTTAGCCTAGGAATAATTTGGTCATTTTGACTTATTTGAATTATTTGATGATTTATTGAATTGGTGAATTCTAGTTTGCCTTTGACTTGTTGAGACCTAGTGGACTAGCCTAGAAGCTAACCCTAGCCATGGTAACCCTAGTCTAACTTAGGTTAACCTACTTTTAGTCATTAGAAACTAATTTTGGATTAGGAGGATTAATTTAAGTGAAATTAGTTCATGGGTTGTGGTTTAATGAAATGACTTGTGATTAAGGACTTAATGACTTGTGACTTGGCCCATGGCCCATGATTTGATACCCTAATGCTAATTCCTTCCTTTATGACCAGCCATATAGGGATCCCCACCCTATATAAAATACTTATTCATTAGTTCTTGCCTCTTTTATTTCATTCAACACATAGGAAAAGAAAAGGTATTTTTCCCTCTTCCAAAAATCTCCTTTAATTCCTTTTTAATCCTAGTCTTTTGCATTAGGTTCTAATTTCTATATGTTTAATATTTCTGGAGGTTAACCTCAGTTTTGGGTTCATTTGGAGCATTTGGCCATCAAGAAGAACACCCCCCATTTGGAGCTTTTTCATGCTTTTTGCACCTATAGGTAAAACTCCCCAAATTGATTTAAATTTCTATTTTCTTTGCATTTAGGGCTAGATATAGGAGTCCCCTAGCTGTTCCTGAAATTTGGGTGGATTTCGTGTCCGTTTGGTGTCCGTATCGGACATGTGTCATAGTGTATACTTAGGTGTTTGATGAAATGCTTGAGTGAATTCAAATATTGTTTATTTCAAAACTATTTTATCAAATTTGTAGCCTTATATATGAGGTTTAATTTCGTCATTTGTTGTCCCGATTTTTGACACCCTTCGTATCCAAATTTGGACACGCACGCACGCACGGACACAGCACTGTGCCCGTGCAGTCCCCAGCTGTACGGGCTCGACACAGGACACGACACAGCACGTGATACCACAAAAATTTGTGGAGTCGTGCGGTCAACCACTGACACGACACACACAAAATTTGAGACATTTTCGTCGAGCGGATTGGGAGAAATCCCACCCGCACTGGAATCGCACATACGCACACACGCGCGCGTACGAGCCACTGATACGGTCTCGTATCGACACGTAGACACCATGTGGACACGAGACAGGCACTTGGACACATCCCCCTAGTCTAGGCGAACATGTGTGCACGTCCACGTGTCTCCACGTGGCCTGTGTCGTGAGTTAGACACACGTGCACGCGTGCACGACACAGCCTGTGCACTGAATTTCCTGATATCTGATTTCTTCTTTTGACACGCTCGTGTCCAGTTTTCTGGACACGAATGACTTCCTTGACATGTATGCATAGTGGCACACACTCTGCACATACTGAATTTGGCTTTTGGTTGGGTTCCAAGTTCGAATCGGGGTGCTCGGATACTGTTCACTGAAACTAGGATAATATATAGCTGAGAATGTAAATTTACTTGGGTTTTCATTAATTCTAAGATTTGGAATTTGGGTTTTATATTACAAATTGAATCCTTATATGAATGTGGTGTAGATTGATGGGTTACATTGATGCAACTGAGATGGGTTATGATTTGAGAACACAAACCAGAGGGCCTGGATTATAATTTAAGTGTGAACTTATGGTTCATTGTTACTTCATAGGAGATGGGCTTGAGTTCAACTGTAAACTGAAATTCAGATTTTGCTAATTGTTTTGAACTGATTCCAGTAGACTGAAATCTGGGACACTCTACATATTTCTCATATCCATGATACACCCGACCCTAGTTTATTCTTTTTTCCTGATACATGTTAGCTGTAGGTTTTCAATTTAATTCAAAGGTAAATTCGAGATTTAGGATTTCAATTTAGTTTGAATGTTAAATTGAACTTTAAATTCTGATTTCATGAGATTTGTTACACATTCCTGAGATACACTCTACCAAATTATGAACTTCATTTGGTCCAGCATTGGTTCAGTTCCTATTTGCCATACTCACTAATTAGAACTCTCATACACTGTCTTGAACTGTCATTGGTCATTTGTTGATAGAAAACTAAAATTGATTTCTAACTTAATTTTTAGTTTTCAAACTAAATCTTGATGAGTTTGTTTACTGTTTTTTTTCATATATCAGTCGCTGTTAGCTTGCAGATTAGCACTCATATGATATACACCCTCACATATCACTCCACCCTCATGTACACTACCTTAAACTCTCGGCACACACACCATGCTACTCACACACCCACATGGCTGAAATTAACACTATTTCCCTATTGAGCTGAGAACCAACTTGACACTCCTTCACACTCACACAATATGAGAACAGTCCCATATGTATATCCTTGCATTTAACACCATACTGTCACACCATATACCCTCTACACAAACACACACTTATCTACACCATGCCACATTCCTCATTGACACCCTATTTTTCCTGTCACATGTCATATACACTATACACACACATGTATTTACACCATTACTTGATTGGTTCCTATCATCCACACACACATGCCTAAACCTGAGAATAACCTTCATTTGCGCATAACCAAATGCCCTGTCCACCCTTGTACATGGATATATCCATCTTCACACATCCATTCTTCCTATATAATTGGCCAACTAATTCCTTTTGATGTAACGTATCACACCCATGTATGTATGCATGTTGATTTCATAATGATAGGCAAACATGTTAGTTAATGGATGTTGTTGAATGAATGCATGAAAATATATGTGAGCACCCTGAATTTCGGGTTGATTTTTTTATTTTTATTTTAATTTTCTGATTGATTTAGTTTCATTAAATAATTTTTCTGTTTATTTATCCTTAAGAGTACTTTTCCGTGCCATTGATATTTGGAGTGTCAGGGATGTTCAACTCTGGAAATCTTCTTCACGAGTTTTGGAGTGGACATGATTACCTTCATGATGGTATATAGTGTCCCACACAAACTTGTTCCCTTGTGCTCTTTTTGCTTCGTTGAACTTCTGGTCGATTTAGACCATTTGATTATTAATTAATTTTCCCACTCTTTTCCTTGATCATTATTAGCACGTTACCGTGACTTTTAATTTGGGAGCGCAAGACCAGTCAGTTTCTTGAAACCAACTCCTTATTGATGATCTACTCGAGACGCTCGTCACCCATGACCTTCGTGTCCCACTCAGACACGCCATCTTGTGCTCCATTTGCTTTGCACAACTTTCCTGACACGTGACCCGATTTTATTTTACCCCACGGTGTCACATTTATCTTCCAACTTGATTTGTGGGTCCACTGTCGACCAAAACCTATCAGCCCCAATTATGGACATAGCCCACATTGAGCCTACTATCCGCCTGCCACTTGTGTCCCCTTTATTGGAATCCCCATGTGCTACTTATTTATCCATGATACATCAACGTCTAATTTTAATTCGATTATTGCACAATGTCGGGTTTTGATCCAATCTGGCTCCACCAAGTCCAGTCCAGCTTGTGTTACCCTCCATCATGACACCCTCACTTTCCTCGTCCAAAAATAATATTAAATATCATGTTTCCTTATTTCAATATTTATTGGAATTTCTGTTCATTTAAATTCCCCATAGGAATGACCAATTTCTCAATATTAATCCTAGCCTTTGGAATCCTCCAAATTAATCCCAACCATCAAATTCCCACATGACAACAAATTTCCCCCCCTCTAGCTTTTGGCCGGCCCTAACATTTTTGGAGAGAATCTTTTCTCTCTCTCTCCCTCTCATTCATTAATTACTTCCTCTCTCTTCTCTCTCAGTTATTTTTCTTTCACACAAACAAAAACTATAACACACACCAACAGCAACCACTCCAACTTCCTCCTCCAACCCGACGACCTCTCCTCCCAAGCCAGGCCGACCACCGCCTCCCCCCCCGGCCGGTCTCCAGGCCGTCGGCCACTCCACGCCGTACCACCTTCCTTCCTCTCCTCCTCCTTCTTCCTCCTCCTCTTCATACCACCATCAACTTCATCAACACCAATACCACAACCGAGCAACCACCACATCCGCCACCACTCCCTACCACCCTCGGCCACCGCCCCTTAGCGTAGCCCCGCGCCTTCGTCGGAGGAGCCTGGCCGCGTGCAGCCCCGCGCGAGCCCAGCACACAGCAGCGGCTGTCGTGTGCCCTAGCGCGCACGCACGCGCGTGCATGGCGGCCACCGCCGGCGCCCCCGCCGGCGTGGTCGGCGTGGACCCCCCCACGTGGCTGGGCGAACTCCGACGTACTGTCCCCTGACGGCCACCGTCCTCCAGGATGCGCCGTCGAGGCGATCCGTGCGTTTTGTACGACGTCCCCTCGTGACGAGCTCGGGAACGAAGCTGAAACGTCGCCCCGTCGCAGCAACTTCGTGCATGATTTTCGAGAAATCCGATTGTTGGATCGACGATTTCTTCGCTCCGTCAAATACCGTTATATCCACCTTCACTCCTGTCAATTTTCGTCCGTTAATTTTATCGTTTGATACATCAAAACCGGCCACCAAGTTGACCGTTTAAATTATATTAAATTTGGACAGTTTCGTGGAGCCAACTTCGTCAGCTTGTATCTCCTCCACCGCAGCTCCATTTGGCGTGCTACTAGTTCCTGTGCGAAGCTGGTATAACCCTCTTGCTACCCCTCCAGTTTCGTTTCATTGTGAGCTTGTTTGATTGGTTGAATTCGACGCCAAAGTTGGCCGTCCAAATTCGTAATTTCCAACTTATAAAATTCCATTTTTGAACATGGGACTCCAGATTTCATTTCTGACACCACCATTAGACTCGTGGCGTCGTTCTGGCATGTTTTCATATAAAATTTGTTAGATTTGGAGAACGTGGGCCCTGGCACGTTTTTCGATGCAAAGTGGGTCCCACATTCTGGGTCAACGGGAATTTTTGACACCGGCTCATCGAAATCTAATTTCGGATATACCGTTGAGTTCGTATCGTCATTCTGGACTCGTTGACATATAATTTGCTAGGTTTTGATGGACATTAGATCGGGCACGCATTTCGGTGCAAGTCAGATACCAATATCCGGGTCAACGGGTCATTTTGAGATCGGCTCATCGGAATCCAATTCCGGAGATACCGTTGAGTTCGTATCATCATTCTGGACTCGTTGACATGTAGTTTGCTGAGTTTTGAGAACTTTGGCTCCGGCACACATTTTCGTGCAAGCCGGAATTCCAAGTTCTTGTCAACGGGCCAAATTGAGATCGGGTCAACGGAATCCAATTCTGGAGATACCATTGGGTTCGTATCGTCATTTTGGTTTTGTGGACATATAATTTGTTATATTTTATAGACTTATTTCCTTGCACGTTTTTTGGTGCAAAACGGCTCCGACACGGACACCGTTTTGATCCGAAATTACCTTTTTACCCTTGTGTCTAAATTGGACCGATGGGTAGGCTATCCTAGCTAATTTGACCATTCTGGACACGTTGGCGATGTTTATTTCATCATCCGACAATGTTTGTTGATAATTTCTCTGAGCTTAACCTTTTTATAATTAATTAATAATTAATTCTTATAATGTTCGTATTTCGGGATTAGTACAACGAAACTGAGATCAGTCAATTCTAGTGATCTCACATGGCTGAAATTGACAAGATGGACACGTGGATCACTATAATAAGATTATCAACGTTATCGTTGATCATCTCATCTCGATTTACGTGTCGTAAGTTTCGACGTCCAAATAACGAAGTACACTTTATTCTTTAATAATTAGACTAGAATTGACCCTGTTTGACCAGAGTTGACCAGTTAACCCAAAGTCAACTGTAAGTCAACACTTGACCTAGTTTGACTAGATTATTGACCGGAGTTGACCTAGAGTTGTTTTGACTTAGAAGAACCTAGGATAATATAGATTGCTTGTAGAGTTTCATTTATTACAACTTGAACACCTTGTAACCTGTGTTGCTTTAAATAGGACTCTGTGGCTTCAGTTGGACCCCTATACCTATCAGCTGTTCAGGTTATCAGGCGAGTACATTTTCTGATCATTTCATATCATGTTTAGGATTATATTTCCTGCTTTAGACTATCTTACTTGATGCTGACACGTTGGAACACGGATTGGTACTATATGGATTCCTTCATGAGATGTTATCCTTCTCGGGAGCATCAGATACTTTTGTCTCATATGTGTTTCACTTGTATCACGTATCTTATGCTTCTATTATCATGAATCTTCGGGAATCAGCTAGTGACTCATGTACCCTCATGATCGCCGAGCCTTCACGAATCAATTCATGAATCACCCTATACGGGTAGTAGTTTAGTCACGAATCTTAACGTAACTTGACTGGATCCTTGTGTATTGATTGGGGTACGGGGGAGTATGAATGGTCATGTGAATAAATATCCAAAGTAGTGTAGTCATGAATCACTCTTAGTGTAGTCATGAATCAATCCTAAGCCATTCACATGTTCGTCTGTACTCTAAATCACTAGCACTATCTCTCTTTATATATATCGTAGATATTTACTTACAGTCTCTCTTTTACATTATGCTATTCTTCAGATCCTGTATTTTATTCTCTAGCATGATTACATTTCCTTTTCTGCTATGACTTGTTGAGATGTATTGTGCTCGCTCCAGTCCTGACTAGACCTGTTGATAAATTTTACAGATAGCCTGGAAGTTGCCTGCTAGCCTAGAGGAGACAGTTGAGGTTGTATAGATAGCTAGGGTTTTACTTATATTTTATTTTCAGTCGTCTTGAGTTGTATTTATGGATTACTGTATTTGAGTTTTGAGATATATTCTGAGTTTGTATCTTAGACACTTAGACTTCTATCTGTTGTATCTCTTTTCGATTTTATGTTTTATCTATCTTCCATTATGCTCTACCTTAGATGTGATTGAGTTTACATTCTGCTTTGTCACCCCCATTCGGGGAGTATAAACTGTTTAGTCTTATACTGTTAGATGCATTGAGACCTAGGACAGCGTTCTACCGCCGACACTGCGGCGTAGGCTGGGTGTTGTTACGTTCTCGTGCCCTAACTCTAGGGTGCGGGTCGTGACAATATATATGTATGGATGCATGATGACATGAATAAGCATGAATAAAGGTAATGTAGAATGCAAGTATGCTAAATATATATGTATGTATGTATGCATATATGAATGTATGAATGAATATATATGCATGAATGATGATGTATAAATGCATGTATAAATACCTTAGCCTATATATATATATATATATATATATATATATATATATATATATATATGGTATAAGCATATATATGAATATGTGTTGCTTTGTAACCTTGTGATTGTGCTTGGATGCTAGTCTAGACTTGGTTAGGCCTAATGAGACTTGTTTGGCTTAGGCTTGACCTAGTTGACTTAGTTTGACTAGTTTAGTTTGACTGGAGTTGACCAAAAGTCAACATTTAGTCTGGATGTGACCAATTGACCTAGTTTGACTACAGTATTGACTTGGGTTGACCCAGAGTTGACCAAGTTTGACTTGGACCTAGTTTGACCTAGACAGTTGACCATGTTTGACTTAGAGTTGACTTTGACCTAGATTGACCTAAAAATCATGTAGTTTGTATTGTATCATTCATTTACCTTATCTTAAAAATATTACAACCTGTACTGCTCTATTTAGGACATTGTAACTCCGGTGCAGACATCTGACATTATACTACTCTTTTCAGAGTATCAGGCGAGTACATTCTCTGATAGTTCTCTCTTTTACTTGTCAATTACTGTACTTCAGTTCTAGTTAGTTTTATGTGATTCTTACAACACGTATGGATATTTCTGGATTTATGTATGCGACATACATACCATCTTGTCTGGCCTCTATTTCTGGAATCACTACTGGCATCACCTTCTGGAATCTTATACTGGAATCTACTGGAATCAACTGGAATCATTCTGGAATCATTGCTGGTATCATCATGTTTGGCTGGACTCATTTCGATTCTCGTGTTTTGTACTGGATTCACTTGTATTACGAGGCGGGGAAATATTGAGTAAGACATGTAGACATATCCCAAATCTGGAATCTCCTACTGGAATCTACTGGAAGCATAGCCATCTCTTGCATGATCAGTGAGAGATGTGCCTGATACCTACAGCCGTTTACATGTCGATCTCGATATTTTAAAACACACTGTTAGAGTATAGTCTGGACTCACCCTGGAATCTTTAATCACTGACTGGAATTATCTTATACTGGACTCATCTTGTACTGGAATCACCTGGTATCAGATTCATGTTGTCTGGATTTACTTGGGTTTTGCACTTGTTTACATTTACTGTCTGGACTTATATCATGTTACTCTAGTTCAGCTAGTTTCTATTTACAGTCTTTATTGTCATGATTTTTCTCTTATTTTACTTATGTCACGACCCGCACCCGCTTTTCGGACGCGAGCTAGTGGACAAGCCAGCTACGTATCGAGCGGACTCTAGACCGACTCGAGTACGTATAAGCTGTCAAGGCTATGGTTTACTGCCAAATCATGGCAAATAAATCTATATCTCAATCCACAATAAATATACGAAACATGAATGAACACTATGGGTCGTGGTCTGCAGCCCACTAGCATATATGTCTGATAAGACTCTAAAGGAAATAACAAGAGTCTAAACTGAATCAAGAAACATGATATCTTATGATAAGGAATGTAAAGCACGAGCGGATAATAAATACAATAATGATACCTGAATCCCGCAAGAATCGCAAATCCTCCGCCATCCAGAACTACTAGCTAACTCCATGCAATCGCTAAACCTGAGGAGATCATCAGGTCCTCAGATGACATAGCAAGATACATAATATATATGCCTATCTAACAGTTTTATCATGCGCAAGAAATAAACAAGAAAGAACAAGGACAAGACAAATGACTACGAACATGAATACGAACACACGAACACTAGAACAACTACGCATAATGAACTGCCGGATGAACGATAATCACGAGATCAATGGAAGAATCCAAACCCTCGTCCCGAGTGTGCACTCACTGGTTTGAACTAAACACTAACCCTAGTCCCGAGTGTGGACTCTCTGGCTAGTACTACCCTCGTCCCGAGTGTGGACTCTCTGGTTAGTTCACGACAAGGCACCCTCGTCCCGAGTGTGGACTCTCTGGTGCAAATACTACATCCTCGTCCCGTGTGTGGACTCTCTGATGTAAACACCCTCGTCCCGAGCGTGGACTCTCTGGTGCAAGTCAAGTCAAGTCTACACCCTCGTCCCGAGTGTGGACTCTCTGGTGCAATAATCGACATCCTAGTCCCTAGTGTGGACTCACGGATGTAAACAGATCAAGAAAAACACCCTCGTCCCGTGTGTGGACTCTCTGGTGCCAAGGAAACAATGTCAAGGATTTAGTAGTTCACTACACGCACTCGTTCTATGACACGACTCAAGCAAGGTACTGACGAGAAACTCCAAATGTGAAACACAAGGCCAAAACATGAACATGGCTATAAACAATAAAAACAACTCAACCGAAAATAACACGAAAAAGCACATGCCCACAAATAATCCAAAAGACTGCAAAATGAAAAGAAATGCATGTAAATAAAACTGTAGAGGAAGGCAAGGTATACTTGCCTGGAGTTTGTCCATTCCGTGTTGAGACTGCAGGTAACAAAATTTCGTATCCAAGTTTAAACATGTGCTAGTGTTGTTATGGCCCTCATAGAACCTATCAAGCCCAAGTCAACAATCAAGTATCACGTATCAATACATGCATTCAACCAGATCCTTATTGAAGTTTTCTTTACGAGATAATTCCTCTTGTAGTTTAGAGATTTAATACTACATATACAACTTATATAAACTATATGATTATAGGTATTTCTAGAGTACCCTCATAAATCCATATGTGTCATTATCATATATTTGTAGAAAATCTTAATACAGTTTTCGTCGAAAAAAAATGTATACTTATATAATATCAAATATTAACCATAGGTATATAGTGTAGATATACATAATATGATAATATATATATCCATATACATGACTGTGAATGCAAGCATCCATTCAAAAATATATATAATATAAACATCCTACTGATACAAAAATAGTTAAGTATTGCTGATACTTTTATATAACTTATATACGTAAAATAATGATAGTTTACTTTAATATAAATATACAACAATTTAATGTATGGTAATAATATATGACTATAGGTACACCCTAATAGTCTTTGATACGAGAAAATAATCTCTATTTATTTATATAACTATATATATATATATATATATATATATATATATATATATATATATAGAATCTATTTTAGTCATTTTAGAAAATTACTCAAAATATATATACACAACAAGAATAATAAATAAAAATATCCATAACATATATATCTAACCATAAATAAATATATATCCTTACAAAATCGTATTTTTATATTATCCTTCATAAAGCCATAATCTACCATGAAATCAAACCTTAGTCTAATTCTATTAACAAAGTAACATATATAACATAAAGTAAAAGGATGAGTTTGCTACTTACCAATGTTCTAGGGTCTTTTTGTGAAATTTGCACTTTTTGGATGGCCATGCACGTGAACCTTTCCATCCTTTCCTGTGGTGCATTGAGTCCCTTTTTTTTTCTTCTCAAAGGAGAACCGCACCAGCGGTTTCGTTGGTGACCTCACCATAGCCAAGAGCCAGAGGAGGACAGGAGAGGAAGAAGAATGAAGGAACCTGACTTTCTTCGACGTGCGTGGCAGTGGTCGCTGACTGGGAGGGTACAGGGATGATCAGCACACAGGAGTCCGGAAACGTACTCCTGGCCGGTTTGGTGCAAGTGAGCATGGATTATGGAGGACCTCGGCTCCTGATGGCTGGCTAGGGCCAGACCCACGCACTCGACAGTGACGTTGCCGAAGGCCGACTGTTCCCTCATGGCAGGGCTCGAGGACTTCGATAGCGCCTCGGTGAGAAGGTGGGCCTCGCCAACAGGTTAGCGAGCCTCAACCGCTCGTGGGGACGGTGAGCTGCTACTCTCGGCCTATCGTCGAGGTCGCAAACTGGGACAAGGCTGGTGTGGAGGCTGTGCCTGCGACGAGTAGGCGAGCAATTGTAACAGTGGTTGATGGTCGGCCTAGTGCAGTAGGGAGAGGCTGCTGTGTGTCGAAGAGGTGGCTTCGCCCTGGTTTCAGCGTTCCGATGAATTACACACCTCATCGCCTTCCCATACACGAGAGGTTGGCGTCCCCGTCGGTTCAGGCGACGTCCCTCGGTCAGTCAATGGATAGGTCGACGCCGAGGGGGCGCGGTTGTAGGCGAGGAAGTGGAGATTGGAGGAGAAGGTCGTACATGAAGTAGTAGACAGGGGGTGCTCGCACAAGTCGGCTAGGGTTTGAGGAAGGAGATAGAGGAGGGGTTGGTTGATGAGAAGGTTAGGCTGCTATACAAGTATTTATAGATACTTGAGTTGGGCTTTGGGTTCATTGGACTAGATGGGTGATTGGAAGGTGTCTGCTTATACAAAAATGGGTCGGGCCTACTATTTGCACATGCCCTGCATATTAAGAGTGCATAATTAATTACATTCAACTGTAACTAAAATTCCATAGTACTCCTGATAAGTTCTCACGCTATTTGTGTTCCCAAACATCAATATTAAACTGTGATTCCATTACTATTGTTTTACTGCATGCACTGCACCTGAACAGCAATTGTTAGCTGAATCAACATGCATGCACTTTTACCAAATTGAATGAACTCAATTGATCCTAATGCATTCCACTTGTACACATTACCTGAACAGTATTTCAGCAGTTGCCAACATAACTTGTCATTGTCATGCCAACTCAATATTAAATTGTGATTCCATTACAATTTGTACATTCCTAAAATAACTACAAAAAAACACTTGCACCTACATAAATATGTCTCCATGGCATATTTGGCCTTACCACGTTGTTTTCCATAAATAAATTCACTTTATTTATTGTGTTTCTGGGAAAATACAACTGTAGGAATCCGATCTAGAAGATGATCGCTTTATCACTTAGACGATGCGAAGAAGAAAAGCTCTCAAGAATTTGACAGCAATTTAGATATCTATGTATCTGTACAATGAATGAGAAAAGAACTCTATTTATAGAGGCAAAAATAACTGAAAAGATAACTGTCTTCATAATCTATGCATAGTTGATAATCACGCAGGACTCAAACGTACGCAAGGTTAATGAGCAGTTACTAGACGTGGCCTGTAACAGTTGGACACATGGCAATCGTGCATGAGTCGTGTGCAAGTTACTGAGCACGCATACGAGAGATTTGTGGCATGTCTGCCACGTACTCCAATCTGATAATTTGAGATGAAATCCATGCCAACTGGTTGGGGATGAAATCCACGCAGACTTGGGGCAGAAGGCTTCAGAATACACGCCAACTTGAGGCAGAAAGCTTCAGAATACACGCCAACTTGAGACAGAAAGCTCAAAATTCACGCAAACTTGAGGAAGGAACATAGAAGTTCAAAATACACGCAGACTTGAGTCAGAACGGCCAACTGTCTTGATTCGACGTGCCTCGACTGACACAAAATTTCTGACATTGATTGCCTTGTCAGTCACATTAAATGACAATAAGGTCTTTTTGGTACGCCAACTTGATGAAGACTGAATCTTGTTGAGGAAGATTTCGAAAGTCACGCAATAGTCGGCTGAGATCTCTCGAGTCCCGTGCATACGTGGCATACGAGGAGACATTCTTTGACTGTCGTGCTGTCAGTCATAATGACACCCTGACAAATGATGAGATGTCTCTGTGTACCATTTAAACTCTGCGTATATTTGAGGAAATGGTCTGATAGAACTCAGCGTGTATTTTCGACATTGTTCTGATAGGCTGTATTAACTCAGCGTGACTTTATTTTTGAGGCCTACAAAACCCCCTTCAAAGTTTTCGAAAAATGATAAATTATTTCGAAATACTTTGAAATCGAGATGATAAAATGAATTTAGTCACGCTGAGATGATTCAGGGAAAGATTTCTTCCGAAATGATTGGGCTGTTGGGATTCTGTGCGGTTTAGGATCCCGTGCAAAACTCCTATATCGAAGCAAATGATGACTTTGCCGTTTGAAATTCTTCGTGAAACTATAAAAAGGCCATAAATCACTTCCTTCTTTCTTTACTTGCTTTAGAGAGAAAAAATCCCACACAGAAAAGAAACTTCGTCTTCTCCGACTTCTCCTTCTCCTTCTCAGCAATGGCTCCTAAGATCGAAGCTCAGGCTAAGGGCAAGGCCCCTGCGACGTCTTCGTGTGCCACCACCGACAGACTTCCTCGTCGCGAAGCTCCTCATCCCTCTATGCAACGTAAGTGACAGATGGGGATACGAACTGATGAAGACGAACTGATGAAGATGAACTCCACATAGAAATCTTAGGATTCTTAAAACAATCAATAATGAACTTTCGAAATATATCCCCCATTCTTAGGGCAAAGGATATTAATAAAGTATGCCCCCTCTTTAGGGTTGGCCATACTTCACATCTTCGTATTTACGAAGCTCTGTGTTTTACGCAAATAAGCATGGCTCTCATGACTCTGCGTGATTTTTCATATGTTGGCAGAGATGTCAATGTTGAATTATTCACGCAGACTTCTGAGAGTCATCCTCTGGATAGATTAGTCTTGATCTGTCAGTGTATTTTTTTGTCATTTTCACTTCAATGTGATTCTGGCAATGATGCGTGACTTTTCATTCTAATCTGTCTAGACTTTGCGTGAATTTGATCTTTGTCTGAAGTCTGCGTGACTTATGAAATTTTCTTTGAACACTGTTAAACACGCATAAGGCTCGTAGACATAAATTTTTCTGAAGTTTGCGTGACAAAACATGTCTGATCTTTTCTTCTTTTCTTTTCTGTAGTGAACATCCGAAGTGAAGAAGCTGATTATGAAGGACATTTGAGCTTCTCTTTCAAACATGATTTATCTCATGTACAGTTTCCTCAGTTTGACACTCCGGAAGCCAGACTATGTTTGTTGAAGAATCAAGATCATACCACTCTGCTCTGTCTGATAAATGGTGAACCACTCCAGAGTCTTGACCTGGTATTCCATAAGAAACCAGCTTTTCTGTTTGGGGATGCCATAATACATAAGTCACAACCAAAAGGCATCAGGGAGAAGGTCTGCTTCTATTTTGAAGGTGATGCAAGGAAGCCTATGTACTGGCCGAAGGTATCTAGGGGTTTGTCTATCATGCGATTCATGCACGCCAGTTACCCCAGAAAGATGACATGGCACTTAACCGAAAATCAGCAAGCTAAGGCGAGCAGTATCATTTACAAGAAAGACAGATTCTACAGTGCTCCGGAGAATCACGTATCCTTGTTTCGAGGTTTGAAGCCGGGATGTGTGCCACCCGAAGACTCATCTATATTGAAGCCATTCAGGACGCCTGTTTTCATAAATGAATTCATGGCAAATGGGAAGGCATTCTATCCTACTGATTCGACGTCGAGGATGATAGGCTTAATGAATCAGGAGAATATGAGGTGGAGGACTCTGGTCCATTGGGTTCTGGAGAAGTTTGAGAATGAGCTGAAGCAGATAAATCTCTATGACGCGATCGTCAATTCCTCCTACGGCTTCAAACCCAACCCATTTCTATTCCTGGCCTTGGTTGAAAGATATAACCACCGGACGGGAACATTTATGACTCCCAAAGGGGAGATGGGTTTTGTCCTTCATAAGATGGAATACATCTCTCATATGCCTTCAGGCACACTGCCATATGAAGAATATTGCCTACAACCGAGGAGCTAAATTTTCTGTCGGAGAAGAACCCGGAGATGGTGCATCTGTTTGAAGAGATGATGTGCCATTTCGGCACATGCACTCTGTATTATAAAAGTACTAAAGAGGAAGCCGGCTGCCACATCCAGAAGTGGATGTCTTATCTTTTCATGAATCGTGAGAAAGATGAAAAGAAGATAAATGAGAAGAGAAGGTATCAAATTAACTCCTTCAAGCCCCTCACTGAGAGTGAAATCACCAATCTACTAGAGAAGTATGACTGTAAAGATTTCACAATCAATGAAGACTGGTATGAGTTTAAAGCCGGAACCACCTTCAGATCATATGTGAGACAGGGTGGAAAACCTTTGTCAAAGAACGATCATTTAGCCGGATTCCTCTCTCTCTGGCTAAGAAGATTTGTTGTTCCTGGCTCCAGCTCTCTGGATAGAATACATAGAAGCGTTGTTTTTGCAGCAGTGCACCTTATGTACGGCTATAAGACAGACTTATTATCAGCGATGACTTGCAGGCTGAATGCAGGTCTTCGAAATTTTGTAACCAATATGATGTCTAATCAAAGGAAGATGACCGATGAATTCCCAAGAATAGAGATGCCCTATACTTATTTGTATGGTTGGCTTCTTCTCCATCACGATGGTCTAATACCTCCGGGAGCAGGAGGGAGCGGCAGCCTCTTTTCAGAGAAGTACGCCGGAGAAACTTTCTGTAAGGTTCACACTCTTCCAGAATGCAGAAATGTTTTGAACCGATCATCACATTGGTCGATTCAATGTGCTCCTCCGCCACTGGGTTATGAGAGCATGCCTCTAAACATGATAGACGGAGAAAAAGGGCACAGGCTAGATGACGTAGCTTTTCAATGGCTGCAGCTGTCACGCCCCAGAACCAGAATACTGGAGAGCGGGGGAGTGACTCAGCCAGCTACGTATTACGGGTAGAAGAATACCGTATAATACGATCAATGCTGTCTAACCAGACGAGGGGGTGCATACTACATAAAAGTCTTACTATGGTCATTACACATCTATTGTCTCAATCATTCAAACAAGAAACAGAAATATAGAACATGTAAGGTAAAGCAGTAAGGCGTCCCAAACGCTTAGTCAAAATGTTCTCGAGATCTGGCTTTACAAAATACAGCCAGATGATGTAGCAAAAGTATACACAATTGTTATCAGCTGCAGTCTGACTTTAATTACAATTATGTAAAAATAAGTACAAGACAATCCGACTAACATGTCGGTGCCAAACGGCTAAGTATAAAGTAGATAACAAAACGAGTGGTGAAGTTAAGGAACCCACTCGAGGCCTCCTGCGATCATTCCTCTAGTATTGACCATCCTGGAGGTGGAAGTACGCTGAGTCCTCGGGAACTGGCTCTAAATCTGGCCATACAAAACCAGAGAGGTTAGACCTCTAATAGCAAGTACCACAAGGGAGCACGACATGAGAAATAAAACCAGTAAGTAAGAGAATATAATAATAGATCTCTGCTTGCTACTAGAACTCACATCACATCAAGACACTTCGAACCAACCTCCCAACCAAACAAGGACAGAAGTTGGCCCGTCATGTCCTGACATTCTGATCATCCCAGTTAGGTAACAGAGTACAGTGCACAAACAAATCATCTTGAACGGCCAATCAACTCCTACGGCTTGCTATTATGAGTCCCAAGTTATCCTGGAATAATGCAATTAGGGATTCCTCAGTTCTTACTATGTGCAAGCAAGGCTAGTCTATCCAGTCGATCAATTGGCCCATGCATGAATTAGACGAGTCCTAGCAGGACGCCCGTCAATATACAATATACAATAATAATAAAAGCAGATACTGTTCCCTGCCCGTGTGGCAGATTTACAGTATCTGTGGGAACCAGCCGGCCCGTCGGGTACTACTCGTCCCAAGGGGGCTGCCATGTAAGAATTCGGGAATCCATTCTCTCCATGCAATCATTATTTTATTTAACTTAATAGTCTCTACGTTGAGTGAAATCCTATGCCGTGGATCATGGTCATTCAAATGAGTACTTTCGTACGGGGTACGATATGCACAACTCTACAACGATACCAGTACGGTTAGGTTGCAGGTCTTACATAGCGTAATACAACAATCAAATCTATCCACGGTAATCATGCCTTGACCATAAAGTACACATGCTTCTTTTATAGAAAAATAACTAAATAAATAAATAAATAAATAGATTGAAGCCAGCATGTGCATGTATGTCAATATTCGGGATCAGCCAGTCGAGTACAATAGTTCATAACATGAACATGTCTCATTCATTTCATTTAATAAGACGACTAGCCAGTCTCTTAGTTCCAATTAGGAACGCATGATCAATTTAGTCAAGATCACAATCATTATCAATGGTGGCAAGGCATGAAAGTCAACTAGCATTCAGTGGGGTCAAGTCTACAACTCTCAGGGTTTAATTCTAGTCAATCCGGGTATCTATAACTCAATTCATGACACATGGTACATCTCACGTAACAATCTATAATTAACAGGATTACTAGCATATCATGATTATATCAAGTTTATACAAAAAGGCGTAAGGATATAAAATGGACGTTAAACATCTAATAAGATATCAATATACAGGGCTATAGAAGATCCAGGGTAAGCAGGCTACTCTCATGTTAGCCTACGCTTATGCAAGCGTACGCTCAGGTCAAGCTACGCTCAAGCCAAGCTAGCGTATGGGAGTCATACGCTTCCAAAAGGCAGCGTATGAACTCCATACGACTCCTTACTATCCAAGTGAGTGTATGCAAGTCATACGCTCCCAAAAGGTAGGGTATGAACTCCATACGACTCCTGACCATCCAAGTCAGCGTATGCAAGTCATACGCTCCCAAAAGGTAGCGTATGAACTCCATACGACTCCGGACCATCCAAGTCAGCGTATGCAAGTCATACGCTCCCAAAAGGTAGCGTATGAACTCCATACGACTCCTGACCATCCAAGTCAGCGTATGCAAGTCATACGCTCCCAAAAGGTAGCGTATGAACTCCATACGACTCCTGACCATCCAAGTCAGCGTATGCAAGTCATACGCTCCCAAAAGGTAGCGTATGAACCCCATACGACTCCTGACCATCCAAGTCAGCGTATGCAAGTCATACGCTCCCAAAAGGTAGCGTATGAACTCCATACGACTCCAAACCATCCAAGTCAGCGTATGCAAGTCATACGCTCCCAAAAGGTAGCGTATGAACTCCATACGACACACGCTTCCAAAAGGTAGCGTATGCAAGACACGTTTCCTAAAAAGGCAGCGTATGGACTCCATACTGCGCTGCACTAAAAAGCGCGCACAACTCAGTGACGCAGCTAAAAAGCTAGCATACACTGCTCACTGTCTTCTCCAAACAGCAAGAACTCTATGGTTGCATCCCAAAGCTTCAAAAGTCCATAACTCTGTCAAAATAAGTCCGAATCCAACTTTCCAAAGGTCAAAATAGGGTAGGATGAACTGCTCTACGATATGGAACCATCAAATCTTGAGAACAAAGGAGTTTGTTAGATCAAAACCCATAGACAACCGAAAATACAATAACTTAGATCTACAAGAAATGAACCAATGAAATCAAAAATACTAAGCACTAAACTCTCTTAGAATCATGAGAAGAAGAATATTGAACCATAAAATATGGTCCTCATGTAGAACAAGATGTACTTGCCTAGTTGGTAGGTGGAGAGAGTAATGAAAGGAAGAAGAAGAAGTAATGGTGAAGAAGTAAAGTAAATGAGGAGAGAGAAGGGAGAGGGTGGCTTTAAATATCAAAGGGGTGGTAGGTGGGAGTTAATGGGCCGGGTCCAATGGGTCCAATGGGTCGGGTTGCACGGGTCCAACAAGGCTAACCCGAAAGTAAAACTAAAGCAGGAATTAAAATACAGGTAATAAAATTACAGGAAGAAATACAGAAATAAAATTACAGGAAATTAATTAGCATGAAAATTAAAGAGCAGCTAATTAATTAACATAAAAATTTAAAGAGCAGATAATAGAATTGCAGAAAAATAAAGTGCAGAAAATAAAATGCAGATAATTAGTTAACATGAAGTTATAGAAATTTAAATACAGGATACTACATGATAAATACTAAATAAATACATTCAGGCAATATACGTATTAGAATACGCATTCCGGGAACGGGGAGTGACAGCAGCGGATTCGGCCATCTCACCTGGTATATCGTCATGAAGAAATAACGTACTTAGAACCATATCTACCGAGCCGATTTGCTCGGCAATTCGGATATGACCAACTTCATGTTGGGAATGCCACCACCTGTCTTTCTGCTCGTGGAGGACTAATCGATGGAGCTCGGGCATGGAGATACTTCACGGCTAGAGATACAAAAGTTGAATTCTTTATGCCGAATCTTTTATCCAGGGCGGGGACAAAAATGCTCTATACATACGCCCGCTTCTATGTTTCATCGAGCACTTTCGTGCCGAGTTTTCATTTGAAGACTTTTGTTGCAGAAGACGACCCAGCTCCATCAAAGAGATCGAAGAAGAAGATTGTTATGCAACAATTTACGCCGGAACCTGAAGATAAGACTGTGGAAGTTGAACCCTTATATGAATTATCTCTGGAGCAAAACTTTTCTGATGAAGTTCTTCCTCCAATATTCGTGTCCATCTCTAAGAGGAAACGAAGTGATGAATCCGAGACAGTCTCTAAAAAGAGTACTAAGTCTCAGACTTCCAAGAAGAAAGGATTTTCAATAACTGCCACCTCATCTCTAGGTGGCATCCCCGTTGATGAAGATGATGCTGTCGACAAAGATGAAGACGATGCTCCTTTGATAAAAAGGAGATCGAGAGGCAGATACATCAAGAAGACTGTCGAAAAGATGAAGGGCAATGAACTCCTGGAAACTATTATGAGTGGAGGGATCTTGCCAGAGATCGATGAAGCAGTTTCCACGGAGAGAACAGAATCTGATCATGTTCATCTTCCAGGAACTTCAGCTGAACCGACTGAGGTAGAGTCGACTGTCCCGACGACAAGTGGAGTAGCTGCTGAACCTTCAGAGATGAGCATTATCCCTTTTGAGCACGGGAAAGAGGATGTCATCCAGGCATTGGATGATCAAATTGAATATTCAGAAGAAGAACCAGCTCCCATGGTAGAAGTTAGGGAACAACCGAAAGTTCCATCTTTTCAACCTAATCAAATTGAAGAAACTCATGTTGAAGAAAACATTTCTTCGGCCAGAGGCAATAAAGACGTGCCAACGTCTGAACTATCAGCTGCTGATGAGTTATTGAAGAATGTTTGTAAAGACATCATTCTTCAAACTAACATTCCAGAAGAGACTGGACCTGCAGTCAATACCGAGTCCATAGAAATTGAAACTCAAGAACCTGAGCTTGCTATTGTTGCTATTCCTGAGATTCATCCATCTCAAGAAATAGATGTTGATGTGAATATCATGGATTCTGGATCAGAGACCCATCCTGAAGCTGGGGATCCAAGAGAGTCTGAAGAAGAACACTCTGAGAAAGAAGAAGAGACTGAAGAGGAAGAGGATTGGCATCCTGAGACTTCCACTCATTATGATGAAGATAAAATCAGAGGAAATAGAATGGAGCTCAGTTCTGAACCTGCTCAATCTCCTGATAATGCTCCAGCACCCAGTAATTCTAGAGCTGGTAGTAGTCACATAAAGCAGGTGTCAGACACCATTATGGATCGACTGCGAGAGGATGCGAGACTCCCTCAACATATAGAATATGAACCTCAGCCTGGTAGAATTTTATTTCAAATTTTGTTTCTACTATTTCTTTTTCTTTATATGCTGATTATTTTTCCTTTGACTAGTAGGAACTGCTGCAGCAATGAGCTCGACTCATGCTCCACTTATCCAGACTGATGTTGATGAAGGGAGCTCGCATTTGCCAACTTCTCCAGCGGCACATACTTCAATTCCCAGGACAGAGAACGTACAAGCTTCTTCTTCAATAATGACAGCAACTCCTGGGTTTAAGACGGGATTGGCAAGGACTCTGGGGATGTATTCAGATATCATCTATTCATATCTGGATACGTACTCCAGGCGTTTCTTGAAAGACGAAACTATGCCCTTCTCTGAGCTCCGAACGGTGGTCAATTTCCTGCTCCTAGCACTGCGACATGCCGGCTGCGAATCTCAATGTATCTTCTTCGAACATCTCCTGGATGAATTGGAAACAATTATCCGAAGATACTGGGAGATCAAGAAGGAAGATGTTAAATCTTTGACTGTGGCTGAGATCGCTCAAATGGAACATGAAGCCCAAGCTCAGCAAGCTGCTTTAGAAGAATTTCTTGCTTCTTCATCTGAGAAGTTAGTAGAAAAGGGTGAAGAAATATTAGCTACTCGTCAGAGAGTAGAACTTCTGGAGAATGATGAAATATCAAAAGCTGAAGAGCTCAAGAAGTTGAAAGAGGAGCTGGCTCGTCTTCAGGAGCAAATTGCCTACATAGAAAAGGAGCAGGCTGAGGTCATCACTGCTCGTATATCTGAAGCTGAACGCTGTCAAACTCTTCAACAAGAGCGAGAGCAGATGCAGGCAGAGCAAATTGAAGAAGTTAACCGTCGCCAATCTGCTATTATCACTTTTGATGAACAAATTGTCGCAGTCGAAGCAGCAGAAAGAGTTCGCAAAGCTCATGATGAGAAAATGAGTACTGTACTTGATCATATTAAGGAGCTAATAACTCCTAATAAATAGATCTTTTACATTTTTACTTGTAATCAATATTTTGATTTTGAATGAAGACAAATGAGAACTTTTGATCTGATTTTTGACTTTGTTGTTTTGATAATGATGTATTCATAGAAAATATGTTCAGAGGTAAATAATACATGACACATTTCAATAGAATAGAATATACAAATGAACTTTGTAATTCTATCAGATGATATTAAACCAGAGATGATCTTAGTATAATACTGATTAGAAAAAATAGAATTCAGACATAAAAATATCTTTGAACTCAATTTTTCATGATCTTTGGACTCGAGAATCAAAAGACTAGATATCATTTTCATAAATATGATACTGAGATAGAAAATTCAGAGGTAATATGGACGTGATTTTCTAGATATCAAATTTGCTAAGAAAATGATACAAAATAGAATATCTATTTCCACTGGGGATAAAAGATATCGAAACGATTCTTGTAAAGAATAATGACTTTGGTATTTTTACTAGCTGGGGAATGATAGGAGAACAATCTTGACAGATGAAAATATTACACATAATATTTCTTCAAGAATTTTCCATTAATGGGCATCATAGTGACTTTACCATCCATAGTGGTAAGCTGATATGCCCCATTAGAAAAGACTTTATTCACAATGAATGGACCTTCCCATTTTGTATCAAACTTGCCTTTACTCATGTGCGTCATAGTCATCGGACGTCTGACTGTAAGAACAAGTTCTCCTTTTTGATATGCTCGAACTCTAACTTTCTTGTTAAAATCTCTTGAGGTTCTAGCTTGATAGAATTCGATATTCTGTTGAGCAGATAACCACTTTTCATCCAGAGCTTCTAATTCCTGAAGTCGAAGACGATCATTATTCTCGGTGGTAAGTTCATTAGCGATTGCTATCCTTAAAGAAGGAATTTGAATCTCTAATAGAAGAACAGCTTCGCATCCATACACTAGAGAGAAAGGTGTACATCTAGTAGCATTACGAACTGTAGTGCGGTAAGCCCACAAACATTCACCAAGTTTCTCACTCCAATTATGTTTGTTAGTAGAAACAAACTTCTTTAAGAGTTTGATGATGGTCTTGTTGAAAGCTTCTGCTAATCCGTTAGCTGTCGGATTATATGCGGTAGAAGCCACATTGTTGATCCGATGATCGTCACAGAATCGAGTAAATTTTTGGCTGACGAATTATGGTCCATTATCATGAATAATGCGTCGAGAAACACCAAATCTGTAGATGACATAATGCTTGATAAAGTTGATGACATTAGAAGTTTTGACTTCAGATAAAGGAATAGCTTCGGCCCATTTGGAGAAATAATCGGTTATTGCGAGAATAAACCGATGACCTTTTGATGACGGCGGATTGATCGGGCCAATAATGTCCATGCCCCAAGCTTCGAAGGGCCATGATGCTGCCGTTGGATGTAGAAATTCTAAGGGTTGATGAATAAAATCCGCATGGATTTGACAAGCTTTACACTTCCTTGCATATTCGATGGCATCTGATACCATAGTAGGCCAATAATAACCCATACGTCGAATACGGTCTTGAAGTTTTGGTCCAGGCTGATGTGCTCCACAAATTCCATCATGTGCTTCGCGGATAATTTGTTGGGCTTTACTACCGATAACACATCGAAGAAGTAAACCATCATAAGCTCGACGATATAAGGTTTTTGTAGTATGATTGTAATAGAATCTGAGTGATCGTCGTCTGATAGATGCTGCCTCACTCGAATTATCTGGAAAAATATCATACAATACGAAATCGAAGAAAGGAAGTCTCCAATCTTTATCCGTATTCTGAGTCTCAGCTAAATTACTGAAGGTGAATTCCATACTAGAATCAGATGAAGATGATAATGATTTACGACTTAATCCAAATCCTCTTGTTGTATTGATATCATGAGATGTTGATTCTTCAATATCAACTGGAAGTCCTAGAGTTAGGTTGTTCTCAAGATGAAATAATTCTCGATTGTAAACAACAATCATTTGTTGACTTCTAACCGGAATGGCTAATACTGCCGCAAGATTAGCAAGAGCATCAGCTTCTGTGTTACATGCTCGCCTAACATGCTCGATGAAGAATCCTTCAAATGACGAAGCCATAGATATAGCCGATCTATGATAAGGAACCAGATCTTGATGGCGAACTTCATAAGTACCCCTTATTTTATTGACAATGAGTTTAGAATCTCCATACGCTTCCAAATGTTGAATATTCAGATGTTTAGCGAGTTGAAGACCAATAAGCAGTGCATTATACTCAGCTACGTTGTTTGAACATGGTTGATCGAGAGAATAAGCTCTTTGGATAGCAAGACCTTCTGGCGACACAAGAACGATTCCAACCCCAGCAACAATGTCACCATTAGGACCTATTCTTGAAGCTCCATCAAAGAATAGACGCCAAGTAGGATCTTCTTCAGCAATTTGGTTTGAGTCTAGGACTTCATATGGGATTTCATCATAAAGTTTTGAATTTTCTGGAATTGAATGAGCAGCCAGAAAATCAGCTAAAGCTTGTCCTTTGACCGATTTCTGAGGAATATAGTGCATATTATACTGAGCAAGTAAAATTCCCCAATTAGCCAATCGAGAATTTAAAACACTTGGTTTCTTCATCATGACCCGTATAGGATTGATCCTGGAAATGACATGAATAGTCTGGCCAATGATATAATATCGTGTTTTTTGGACAGCGAATATAAGGGCCAGACATTCTTTTTCGACCGGTGAATATCGAGGTTCAGCTCCGATCATGGTACGACTGAGATAGTAAATAGCTTGTTCATGACCTTTTTTATTCTTTTGAGCGAGCAATGCACCAAATGAATGACTCGTTGCTCGGGTATATAGAAGGAACGATATTCCTGAGACAGGAGGTACCAATACTGGAGGGCTCATCAGATATTGTTTTATATCATCGAATACTTTTTAACATTCATCATTCCAGACAAAAGAAACACCTTTCTTCATAAGTTTATTGAATGGTCTGTAGCGTCCTGAAAGATTAGAGATGAATCTCCTGATATAAGCGATCCTTCCTTGAAATCCTCGTAGCTCTTTTAAGGTGCGTGGAGGACGCATCTCTTGGATGGCTTTGATCCTCTCGGGATCTACGTGTATACCTTTCGAGGTAATGACGAAGCCGAGAAATTTGCCACTAGAGACGCCCAAGAAGGACTTAGTAGGGTTCATCCTTAATTGATGTCGACGCATTAGATCAAATATAGTTTTCAAATCTTGAATGTGATCCGCTTTTTGTCGACTTTTGACTGCAATATCATCAACGTAGCATTCGACTGTTTTCCGTAAATGTTTACGGAATATAGTGCTCATGGCTCGTTGATAAGTTGCTCCTGCATTCTTAAGACCGAATGGCATCACTGTATAACAGTATGTACCGATCGGCGTTCTAAAAGAAGTGTGTTTCTCATCATCTGGAAACATTTTAATCTGATTGTACCCAGAATACCCGTCCATGAATGACATCCGTTCAAACCCACAGGTATTATCGATCATAACATCAGTAATTGGTAGAAGGAATTCATCTTTAGGACATGCCGCATTGAGATCGCGGTAGTCTATGCATACTCTGATCTTGCCAGTCTTTTTAAGGACAGGAACTATATTAGCCACCCAATCGGGATGTTGTTCCTCTCTAATAAACCCAGAAGCCATGAGTTTATTGACTTCAGCTTCAATTGCATCCATAATGTCTGGACGAAATCGTCGCTTTTGTTGTTTGACCGGTTTAGCATTCGGCATGATATTGAGTTTGTGAGTTGCGATTTGTGGATCAAGTCCTGGCATATCTTCATAACTCCAAGCGAAGACATCGATGTATTCACGAATAAGTTTGATCATGTCTTGCTTATCAGTTTCTGAAAGACTTTCACTAATGAATATTGGTTTGGGGGATCCCTCTTCACCAACATCTATTTGGATGAGTTTATCTTCAGTCGGAGGTTCTCTTTGCTCGAATCTAAACTCCCATTGATTATCTAACCTTTGGGCCCATTGTTCTGATTCAGTATTCCCATCCACCATATAAGTTGTGACCATACGAGGGATTATTGATGATACTGTTTATTCTGAATCATTGCTTTGTGTATCAAAATTAGTTGTAGGAGAACTACCCCCAGTAGAAAGAGGTAGGAAGTTGGATTCTCCAAGGAATTCAGAATAGTCTTTAGAAACCAAAGTTCTTGGATTAGAAGCCAGGACTCTTGCTCTGGTGCCTCTATATACCCCATCTGGACTATCAGTTCTACCCCCAGTATCCCGAGAGGTCATGTTGATAGAAGCGAAAAGAGGTTCATCTTCATCAGACATAGGTTCACACTGGATCCGATTAAAGACAGACTGTCGTTTAGTTTGACATCTGCATTGAATTATGACCCTAGGTTGGAAGTCACACTCATGATCAGTATGGTCATGATCCATTGACACAAAATTATTCCTCCTTTTTTGTTGAAGATGTTTTTGCAAATCCGTATGTGAAAATGGAGGTATATTTGAGAACAATCTTTGTTTATGAGGAACATATTTCTTGTCCTTGGATTTTGTCGGCTCTTGATTATACAAGGAATGATTAATCTGAGCAACATAATTTTTGGCATATTCTGCATCCGGATCTCTTACTTTCATTCCCAATTGGTGTGGTTTCTTAACACCAGAAGTGCTTCCCAAACGGGATTGATTGAGTTTTGTTCTTAGATCTGTTGGAGGTAAAACATTGGTCTTTGATACTTAAAGTTTTTCTTCCATTGATCTAGATATTTGCAGAGAAGGAAGAGTTGAACCATCCCCTTGATTAGGAGTTGGTAACAAACCATCTTGTATAGACAAATTCTGTACCCAATTTGAAGAAGTCGTAGAAAAAGACATTAAGAAATGTTTCTTTTTAGACTTATTCAAGTTTTGAGACATAGAATGTCCAGAAGGAAGAGTAGTCAAAAGACTATTTCCTTTTCTTTGACTAACAAAGTTATCAGCCAAAGCTGTTCCTGAAGTAAACACTACAGGAGCAGAAGAAACAACTAAAGAGTTGTTCCTATTCGAAGGGACTTTGTGAGCCATTTGTGGAGGAGTTAAAGCAAGACTACCCCCAATTCTAGCAGAACTTGGCAAGGAGGAAGAAATAGCTAAAGAGCTATTCTTCTTAGAATATGCTGGTGACAATTTGGCTAAGGAGCCAGTGTTGTCAGCATATGAAGTCTTGGCTAAAAAGCCAGATTTCGGTACGCATGCTGAGTCAGGGAGAGCCGACTTGGTGGATGATGCGTGCGGAATACACGCTGAGACAGGCTTGGTTAAAGAACCAGTGCTGTTAGCGTGATTTTTAGGTTTGGAAATGCACGCTGGAACAGGCTTGGTTAAAGAACCAGTGCTGTTAGCATGATTTTTAGGTTTGGAAATGCACGCTGGAACAGGCTTGGCTAAAGAGCCAGTGCTTTCAGCGTGACTTCTGGACTGCGTGACTACGGAAACAGATTTGGCTAAGGAGCCATCACTGTTAGCGTATCTTTTGGATGCTGTCGTTTTCGAGCACACAGGAGTATGCGTGCCTGCAGTGGAGTTCTTGCCAGTGTTAGTAATGGACACTGTGGTAGAAACTTCACCGTCTTTGGTTGCCAACAGATTCTTAGGGACGTAGACAGATCGTCCCTTTGATTTGGCAGTGGTGATAGAGGCTGAAGTGTGCTTGCCACCCTTAGCCCGCTGCATTTCTTCATAGGCGAGTTGATTGAACTGAATCGATATCACCTTCTTCGTCGATCCGACCGACGAAGCGTCGCATTGAGTTGTGGCCATCTCAGAAGAGGAGATGGGTTTCCCCAGCAGAGTCGCCAATTTATTTTACATAAATAAATTCACTTTATTTATTGTGTTTCTGGGAAAATACAACTATAGGAATCCGATCTAGAAGACGATCGCTTTATTCCTTAGACGATGCGAAGAAGAAAAGCTCTCAAGAATTCGACAGCAATTTAGATATCTATGTATCTGTACAATGAATGAGAAAAGAACTCTATTTATAGAGTCAAAAATAACTGAAAAGATAACTGTCTTCATAATCTATGCATAGTTGATAATCATGCAGGACTCAAACGTACGCAAGGTTAATGAGAAGTTACTAGACGTGGCCTGTAACTGTTGGACACATGGCAATCGTGCATGAGTCGTGTGCAAGTTATTGAGCACGCATACGAGAGATTTGTGGCATGTCTGCCACGTACTCCAATCTGATAATTTGAGATGAAATCTACGCCAACTGGTTGGGGATGAAATCCACACAGACTTGGGGCAGAAGGCTTCAGAATACACGCCAACTTGAGGCAGAAAGCTTTAGAATACATGCCAACTTGAGACAGAAAGCTCAAAATTCACGCAAACTTGAGGAAGGAACATAGAAGTTTAAAATACACGCAGACTTGAGTCAGAACGGCCAGCTATCTTGATTCGACGTACCTCGACTGACATAAAATCTCTGACTTTGATTGCCTTGTCAGTCACATTAAATGACAATAAGGTCTTTTTGGTACGCCAACTTGATGAAGACTGAATCTTGTTGAGGAAGATTTCGAAAGTCATGCAATAGTCGGCTGAGATCTCTCGAGTCCCGTGCATATGTGTCATACGAGGAGACATTCTTTGACTATCGTGCTGTCAGTCATAATGACACTCTGACAAATGATGAGCTGTCTCTGTGTACCATTTAAACTCTGCGTATATTTGAGGAAATGGTCTGATAGAACTCAGCATGTATTTTAGATATTGTTATGATAGGCTGTATTAACTCAGCGTGACTTCATTTTTGAGGCCTACACACGTGCCTACATGGGCTTGGTTAGGTTCGGGTCCAATCTGGACCGAATTGGCACAACCGGGCCTTCTAAAATTCTAAATATCACCATTCAAATCAATTAAATAATAATAAAAAAAATATTCAAAAAAAATTCCGGGGAGGGAGGCTACAAATCTACCCACCTTAAAAATAATTTCGTCCTCGAAATTCTAATCAATAACTATTCCTTAAAAATCAAAGTCTACCATTACTTTAATCTCCTCAAATTTAATTCCTCAAAAATAGTTCATATCCTCCTCCTCCTAATCAATTTGTAACTACGAAGCCTCGAGGACTTCTACCCACCTTTGGTCACACTTCTCCTCAAAACACAGGTTACTAAACTTTATAACCTTCAACTAGTTGTTAACTATTCTACCAACATATATCTAGGGCATATAGAATCTATAATCTCTCATATCCATCAAACAACCAAATATTTAATAATCAAGCAATATATACTATAATTTAAGGATTTCTAATGAATTCTAGATAGTACGGTCGTTCGTCACTCCGAAATAGGAAGGGACGAGAATCAACGGCACGGAAAGCAAGAAAGTATAATCGAAAGCAATTATGGAGTTTTCAAGGACGTAGAGAATTTCTAGGAGAGTTTTCAAAGCAGAGCGGATTGAGATTTCTGAGGTTTAGTCAAAGTCGCAGGCTCGTACCAGTACAGTTACGTAAACGATACGATATGCTCTGACCTGCATGGGCCACCACAAAAACTTGTCACGACCCGTACCCGCTTTTCGGACGCGAGCTGTGGGCAAGCCAGCTACGTATCGAGCGGACTCCAGCCCGACTCGCGTACGTATAAGCTGTCAAGGCTATGGTTTACTGCCAAATCATGGCAAATAAATCTATATCTCAATCCACAATAAATATACGAAACATGAATGAACACTATGGGTCGTGGTCTGCAGCCCACTAGCATATATGTCCGATAAGACTCTAAAGGAAATAACAAGGGTCTAAACTGAATCAAGAAACATGATATCTCATGATAAGGAATGTAAAGCACGAGCAGATAATAAATACAATAACGATATCTGAATCCCGCAAGAATCACAAATCCTCCGCCATCCAGAACTACTAGCTAACTCCATGCAATCGCTAAACCTGAGGCGATCATCAGGTCCTCAGAGGACATAGCAAGATACATAATATACATGCCTATCTAACAGTTTTATCATGCGCAAGAAATAAACAAGAAAGAACAAGGACAAGACAAATGACTACGAACACGAACATGAACACACGAACACGAACAATAGAACAACTACGCATAATGAACTGCCGGATGAACGATAATCACGAGATCAATGGAAGAAACCAAACCCTCGTCCCGAGTGTGGACTCACTGGTTTGAACTAAACACTAACCCTCGTCCCGAGTGTGGACTCTCTGGCTAGTACTAACCCTCGTCCCGAGTGTGGACTCTCTGGTTAGTTCACGGCAAGGCACCCTCGTCCCGAGTGTGGACTCTCTGGTACAAATACTACATCCTTGTCCCGTGTGTGGACTCTCTGATGTAAACACCCTCGTCCCGAGCGTGGACTCTCTGGTGCAAGTCAAGTCAAGTCTACACCCTCGTCCCGAGTGTGGACTCTCTGGTGCAATAATCGACATCCTAGTCCCTAGTGTGGACTCACGGATGTAAACAGATCAAGAAAAACACCCTCGTCCCGTGTGTGGACTCTCTGGTGCCAAGGAAATAATGTCAAGGATTTAGTAGTTCACTACACGCACTCGTTCTATGACACGACTCAAGCAAGGTACTGACGAGAAACTCCAAATGTGAAACACAAGGCCAAAACATGAACATGGCTATAAACAATAAAAATAACTCCACCGAAAATAACACAAAAAAGCACATGTCCACAAATAATCCAAAAGACTGCAAAATGAAAAGAAATGCATGTAAATAAAACTGTAGAGGAAGGCAAGGTATACTTGCCTGGAGTTTGTCCATTCCGTGTTGAGACTGCAGGTAACGAAATTTCGTATCCAAGTTTAAACATGTGCTAGTGTTGTTATGGCCCTCATAGAACCTATCAAGCCCAAGTCAACAATCAAGTATCACGTATCAATACATGTATTCAACCAGATCCTTATTGAAGTTTTCTTTACGAGATAATTCCTCTTGTAGTTTAGAGATTTAATACTACATATACAACTTATATAAACTATATGATTATAGGTATTTCTAGAGTACCCTCATAAATCCATATGTGTCATTATCATATATTTGTAGAAAATCTTAATACAGTTTTCGTCGAATAAAATGTATACTTATATAATATCAAATATTAACCATAGGTATATAGTGTAGATATACATAATATGATAATATATCCATATACATGACTGTGAATGCAAGCATCCATTCAAAAATATATATAATATAAACATCCTACTGATACAAAAATAGTTAAGTATTGCTGATAGTTTTATATAACTTATATACGTAAAATAATGATAGTTTACTTTAATATAAATATACAACAATTTAATGTATGGTAATAATATATGACTATAGGTACACCCTAATAGTCTTTGATACAAGAAAATAATCTCTATTTATTTATATAACTATATATATATATATATATATATATATATATATATATATATATATATATATATATATATATATATATATATATATATAATCTATTTTAGTCATTTTAGAAAATTACTCAAAATATATATACACAACAAGAATAATAAATAAAAATATCCATAACATATATAT
>JANAVB010020322.1:0-37637 GCA_029216955.1 Iris pallida | reverse complement strand
TCAATTAGACCCTCTTCTTAATACTTTATTCAAATACCAACAATCCTTTTAATCTCTTAAGTTCTTAATTTTCAAATACGTTGCTATCTTAATATTTCAAATAATTCATAATCTTAAAATATCCTAAAAGTAAGATTATCTATTAATATCTCAATGATAAAATCTTATTTATTTCATCCCCTCGTTTTATCTATTAATATCTCAATGACAAACCTTGGGGACAATTCTCTTGTGTCTGTATGTTATTATACTACCTACCATGTATACAACCATGTGTGTGTTAAAATCCAGTTCTCCTCAAGGATTAGTTTCTACAGACAAACTATAAGAATAAGAAACTGTTCATTACCCCTTTTTAAATTTTTTTTTTTTCCAAATCGGAGGAGTAAATGTCGTTGTAATCGTAAGTCTGCAAGAAAGCCATCGGTAGGCATCTGTAGTATCCATACATACCAGGAGACAGTTGGAATCTTCTACTAAGATGATCATAAAGCCTAAAGATATAGTTATGCATTAGCATTTGTTAGTTGAACCAATAATGTAAAAAGGTTAATTATGGATAGTCATAACAAATATAATCGAAGCTCGTATCATAACATCATTAGAGAAGTTCAACTCAATACAAAGAATTATACATTTTTCAGAAATTAAAGCTAAATCAATGAATCATAACAGATGATTATTTCACTCACTTGCCATCAGATATAAAGAAGAGGTCCATAACTCTGCCATCAGGCGTAGTCGAGACCTTCACTCTATGAATCAAGAGCTCAAGCTCACAGAGTACATGAGTAACATCTGCATCATTGCACACAGATCAGGAACAGCATCAAATCAATTTATCAATGTAAAAAGTTACACAAGAAATGAAATTTACCATGTAAAAGCCCCTTGCGATCGACTGAGAAGAGCTTCAAAAGGTACACGGATATTGTGGGTTGAGTCACAGTATCGAAGTAGAACGGAATCGGACATGATGGGCATAAAGATAACAGCCGATTCTTCAAACTCAACCATTGAATGTTGATCTTGGAAGAACGCGGTACGACCCAAAACACCAGGAAGCACCATTTCCCATCAGTGGAGACATCTTTAACAAAATTGAAAAAGTTAATAAAAGATTAAATATGATCAATATTGAAACAAGCTCAATTTATATTCATTAATGAGACTGAAATTTCTAAGAATGCCTTCATTATTGCAAAAGAAACAGACATACATTAGAGGGGAGATATCGAGCTCTTTTTTCTCTTCCGCCCTGCCGTTAGTATTATAATTTTGACTCCTACAGTTCAGGTTGTTTCCGGATAAAAACACAGATAATAGGGGTGTTTCCCTCACAAATATGCAAAACTTGTTGGGGATTGGGTAGGTATGTAGTCTTTTTTTGGGTGGTGGTGGTGGTGGTTTTGTGGGGTGTGGGTGGGTGGGGGGTGGGGGGGGGGGGGGGGGGGGGGGGTGTTGGGGGGGGGGGGGGGGGGGGGTGTGGCAGAGGTTTAAATGGAGTCGATTCAGAGTTGGATATAGGTGTGACTGGATTAGTATTTGTTCTTTGTTCCTTCATGGAGCTAGGGTATGAGAATGGATATCATATTAGTAGTATTTGTTCCTTTGCAGTAGCAGCTATGGGGCACAAAAAGGGAGATTTAAATGCTGAAACCATGTCCATATTTGACTAAAGAGGATACATGTTCTAATTGAATACCAAAAGGGATTCGATGTTACTAAATAGTGTTAGGAAACACTTGGGACCGTGTAGAAGTTTATCCATGAGGAATGATATTGGATTTTCCCTACTGACCTTAAAAAAATCCTTAATAAGTCCAACATGTAATTATGCACCGCTGCGCTTGGTGCATTGAGTTGGTGTTTGCACGAAGGACCGTTTGGACGGGTTCATGCAGAGGATGTTTTAGTGATTTGTTCGGTCGAGGCATATCGACGTTTCTTCAGGTGGGTGGTTTCGATGATCCTTCGCTCCTTTACCCTTACACTAAATGAAATGATGTTGCATGTTTAGTTTCTATGCTATGAGTTGTTGCATGCTAATACAAGAGAAGAACCAAGATAGATAAATAGAGTTATCTCATTATTAACTTGTTGTATGGAACATGGAATATTAACTCATTCTGATAAACTTAAAATTTTCTACTAGTGTATCGATGAGATTTTCATACTGTTGATATGATATGGATTTTATCACTGTCTAACAAGTTATCGTATGGAATATAGTTTTATTGGTATGTTTTATTTCTGGAATATAATGTTGTTTATGTGTCATATGGAAGATAGTGAGTGGTATCAGAGATGGAAACATGGAAATGTTTGGGACCATTGCGTCGTCAAGGAAGAATTTCCAGAAAAGTGGGAAGTAAGAATGAGGCGAGAGATGGCTCGAAGAATGTGGTTTGGCATAAAGAGACGAATCGTGGTTTTGAGTAGAGATGTCTATATGTTTTAGATTTGTCCATGCATATGTCGTAGTTTGATTGTTCACGAGTATTGCATGGTCATGGACAACTTGTGCACAAGGACGTGTTCCTTAAACAATTGTTGGGGCACCGGAACCAGGTCGGCCTAGAGGGAGAACAAGGGTGCTGTAGCACCGGGTGATTCAGAATCTTCAGTGGGGCTTGTTAGTCCCGAGGCTCAATCTAAGATGGAAGAACTGTCAGAAACTGAGATTTAATGCAAACCAGTTATCTTTTCTGTTATGAGTTTTAGGACTTCGTAGATTTTGGCAAACAAGTTTGCTCTCCAAAGAACTTGAAGCCACTGAGCTACTATAAATTTCTGATTACAATTCTGTTACAAACTGGCAGAAATCACTTCACGTTCTTCCTTGCAATCATAATTGCAAACAGAAAGAACGAATTACAATATGCAGAAAGCTAAAAGAAAAGGAGAAAGAAAACACAATTCTTGCTGGGGTGATGAAGATCACCGTTGCTCAAAGCAAGATTCGTCCCACACGAACTGCTCCCAGGAACCAACAAGTTATCGCAAAACTTTTAGAACGTTCGCCGTCACCTCCTTTCTGAACTCACACTATCTCTTCTGGACTCCAATGGCGCCAGTAGCAATCTCTCTCTCTCTCTCATATTTTCAAAGTAAGTTATCAAAGAGACACGAAGAGAGTATTTATAGAATCGGGTAAAAATTCTAACCCTAATTATGGCCGCCAACTGATTACGAAAAGATATGACTGATTTAAATTCAAATGTCATAAAAATCGGATCTGAATATTTGACCATATCTTTCCATAACTGTTCAAATTTCGCAATCAGCGACAACATGTGCCAAACACGCTGTATGCACATATGCGTCCCAGCAGCACAGGTGCAGCTGCTACTGCGCATATGCCAACAGCATGGCAGCCTATGTGCGCATACGCACATAGCTGTAAATAGCCGGTGCAACGATGCATGCATGCATACGCGCACAGAGTGCATGTGCCCATGCCAGCACCCGCTTATGCGCCTATACCTGCGCCCGCTCATGTGACTCGTCCATGAAACAAGCGTACGAGAGCAACAAATGCACACGCGCCATACGACGATGCTGGCGCGATAAGTGCAAAGTGAGTAGACCTGTCAATAGTAGCTTATTGGTCGGATATTGGCATTACCATATCCGAACCATTAACTATCGGATATATCCGATAACTATCTGATATCCGATCGGATAGAAGTTTTGGCTACCGTATCCGTTACCGATAATTTTAACGGATATCGGATAATATCCGAACCAATAAGATTACTAAAAAAATATTTAAAAAGGGAAGGAAAAAATCAGAACCAACGATTTTGTCAGATATATGTGCAGATTTTCACATTGAAATATCATAAGCAGCAGATTTTCATGCATATTGAATACATTTGTACCAAAAAATTCTCCACACAAGCATATATAACATAGTCCCATGCATATATTGAATATATTTTATTTATTAAATAATTTAAATATTATTGGTTCGGATATTATTGGTTCGGATATGACACTTACCGTAACCGCATCCGATCCGATAAATATCCGATATGATATCCGAATCCGTATCCGAAATTTCGGATATTTCGGTTCGAATACGGATCGGATACGGATTTTCGGTCTACCATTGACAGGCCTAAAAGTGAGCCATAAAAGCGCCACTATGTGCCATAAAAGTGCCACTATGCGCCCTACAGCCTGAGTTCAAGTCGGAGTCCAAGTCGCTAAGCCCCTTTGTGACTTTAGCTCCTAATGGACATGAGAAGTGACAAAAGCATAAATACTTTTTTTGAGGAGTTAATCATTTTTTCTCCTAGGAAAACACTCCAACATGGCACTGACATGTGCTCCACCGCATCCCATGTGCACACATCAACACAAGCAAAGCATTATATTGAGATACTCACCATTTGATGTAGCCAATGAGGGACTATCTTTCCTAGTCTAATTAAAGGAAGAAACACCAACAGAGCTAGCTATCCGAACTGGAAGGATCGTCGTCTCACTAGAAGTTCAGGATGACAAGTTGTTAGTAACCTTCATATCGTTAGGCTGCACACTAACATTATCTGCCTGCAGGCCTACTATCTTGGCACTAGAACATGGCACTTGGCACGATTATATTTCATGATGGCTAACGAGCTTCTTATGCAAGAAGACACATTATGACACGTTATTTTATGCATTATACAAAGACATTGTCGTATTGAGTAGGGAAGGATGGTAATTATTGGGTAAAATCAAATCTGTTGCATTATGGGCAATAGTGATACCTGAAAATTTGTCTACTAGTTCCGTCTCAAGTTACACCATGACTTCATCTCTTGTCTCATTCGTCTACTAGTTCCGTTTCAAGATTCGTCCCACAAGAAAAAAAATATATGTAGCCGTCTTATATATTACATAAAAGGATTTGGATCTCCTAATGTCAATATCTCCTAATACTCTGTAATGTCAATCCAATATGGAATATTGTATGAGATATTCACAAATGCATAAGATATTGGCCAAGAGAAATTGTCATATCCCATGTATTCTTCCATACTTACTGGCATTATGGGACATAACGACATGTAGAATTAGGATGCATGCTATCCAATATTGATCGGATGCTATATATGGAAAGAAACTGAGTAGGAACACAACAGAAACCTATATATGCTCCTTAAGTCCTGCACTAAGACCCCTTACTATTTTTGTGCCTTAACTAGGTTTAGACACTAATAATGAGTAATAGATCGTGCGGTACAACTAATTATTTAGGTTTTTTCCCCCTTTATTCTATTGAAAAGCAACAAAATGTGTGTTTGGTAGAACCTGTGCTTATTTTTTTATAAGTTAGTGTTTAATCAGGGTAGCTTTTGAAAGCACGGAGAATGCTGCTTCCAACAACTACTGCTTTTGCTTTCTGACAAGCTTTAGTAAATACCAAACCGATCATAGGCCCGGGTTAAATGCCACTTTTAATAACTAAAATATATTTGCTAATGTTCCTACAACTAGCTCGGGGAGGACTATGAAATTTGGCAAGCTTAACCAACTAATTAATGCCTCTTAATACCATATTTAAACAATTTTTCCTCGCCCATGTGGAACAAAACATAAAAAACTGAAGTTTCATTAATATGCGCTTATTTCTAAGAAGATTTCTTTTAGATCCCAAAAGAGTTTATAGACTTTAGAGCATCCACATTGGGGGAGATTTCAAGTGCTATATTTTAACTTTGGCCAAATTTTGTAGCACTTAAAGGCTACAGTGGACACTTGTTCATACTTGAAAATTGCAAGAAAGCTAAGATACACTTTAGATTTGGAGTGTGTGCTAGCTCCACTACATTAATTTGCCCACCAATATTAACCAATTTTATCTAACATGTAAGAAAAATAAAGAAAGAAAATAGGGAGGAAAAATCTTACCAAACATGAAGAAAATTAAAAAAGAAAAAGATGGAAGAAGTAATTTTGGAGTGTACCATTGTGTGCCAATATCAATTAGACACTCCAAAAGTAATTATTTACATAATTTTTAATTTGGAGTATGTGTTTGGAGTGTCTCTACTGTGGATGCTCTTACCTATACAAAACATATTAAATTTACCGATATCAAAAATAGAAAGTTTGCTATATATAGCAAAATCAACCTATATAGATATAAATTTGGAATGACCAGAGAGTAGAAAAAATTGTAGAAAAATGATTATAGTTAAAAGGGAATTTGTTGTATTCGATTCCCAAAAGAATCTACAATTGCATTTTTTTTTATCTTCTATTTTTTAAGACTAACATAACTTTTTAGTACGGAAAGCAAGAAACTATAAACTAAAAAAAATAAAAATTCCATAACAGTCCATTTTATTTACTATTTCTAGAAAATATTCCATCTTTACTGCGCAAAAGATGCATACACAAAATCATGGCTGGCTAAACTCAGTAATGAATTCACATAAAGACCGCAAAATTTTTGGTAAATTACGAAAATTGAACTAAGGAGGAGGAAGAATATAAAAAATACGAAAAAAAAAGCTCTCACCTCCCCTCTGAATGCATAATCCGAACTCGAGGATGATCCGGCAGAGATCGCAGCCGAGGCCGACCTCGTCGGGACAGTTGATGGTGACGACGCTCGGCTCGCCCTCCCCCTTCCCGACCTTGATCTCCACCACCTCTTCGCTCGCCAGGCCCATCCTAACGTAACGGAACGGAATATTTCCTTCCCTTCCCTTCCCTTCGTTCTCTCTCTCAATTTCTCCTCTCATTCTTTCCTCTCCCTCCTTTTTTTATTGCAGTTGTAGGTCGCCGACTGTAGTAGCCGCTACGTCACCCGGACCAGGTAGAGATAAATTCTACACGTGGATTCATTGTACGTACTTCATTTCTAAGCGGTTTGGACGGAAGGTGGCTTCACAGCCGTCGGATAACGGATGGACGGACACGATGGGGGCGGCTAATTTGAACGGGGCTCGAGAAGCGTACAGCTCATGGGATCCGTGTCGACAACAATAACCGTACGATGGATGTCACGGGGACACGTGGACGCTCCAGGTTACACTTTTGAAGCTGTACATCTTGATGTAACCGTTTTTGGACCGAAGTTTTAATTAAAAGGACAAAAGAAGAAGTGGGGCCCACCGCTTGCTTGGAAACACATCAGGCAGTCTGTTTGGGATGCGGTGTATCGAGTTTTGTTTTTATTCAACTGCGGCTTTGGTCGCGTAAGAGTTGGAGGAGAACCCCAATCATCTCTTCTTGATAGATGACTTTAGCTAGGTTTTGAGAAATTAGGGTCTAGGTAGAAGATGAAAACCCCTATGAACCTTCCGATTTAATCATGATTGTCTGTGGGGTGTAATCCGTTGGGTACATCGAGGTTCCATGAGAATGTTACGGTTGAATTCTCTCCTAGGCGTTATTCGTTGGACCGGAGAAAATGATACTTCTGTTTGAAGGGATACTATATCGTAGAATAGTATTTTTCTTCTTGTTATTTCATCATATGGCAAGGCCTATATATAGGGATAAGGGACAACCCAAGGGTCACGAGTTACATGATCCCAAGGGTCATGTGTAACTCATGACATAATGGTGAATAGTAAGGGTTTCACAACACTCCCCCTTATTCATCCATTTCCTTGGATCCACTTATGAAATACTTCAGGATTCAATAAGCTAATGGGTGGATACTGCTGGATCCAGAGTAAACTTGGTTTGCCTCGTTAAAACCTTGCTGTGGAAAATCCAGTGGAAAAAACCATCAATCCTAAGGAAAATACAATCCTATAGTTTTACTCCCCCTGATCTATACAAGCTTCAGGCTTGCAGGTCTTTAGTTGCCTCATCCCTATTCCTTTTACAAGCTTTACAAAAGTACATCGTGGCAGTATTTTGGTAAACAAATCTGCTAAGTTATTACAAGATTGAATTTGTTGTATTTTGACTTGTTCCTTCTCTTGAAGGTCGTACGTCCAGAAGAATTTGGGGATATGTGCTTCGTCTTGTCATTCTTTATGTATCCTTTCTAAAGTTGAGCTACGCATGCTGCATTATCTTCAAAAAGGGTAGTAGCTCAAGTTCACCAGTCTTCAGGCCAGTAGATGCCAAAATGTGCTGAATGACGGAGCGAAGCCAAACACACTCCTTGCTTGTTTCATGGATTGCCAGGAGTTCAGAATGGTTGGATGAGATAGCCACACTGGTCTGTTTGACGGACCTCCAGGAGATAGCCGTACCACCGAAAGTAAACACAAATCCAGTTTGTGATTTCTCTGTGTGGGGATCTGATCTATAACCTGCATCTGAATAACCAAGTAAAGTGGAAGACCCACTATTCGGGTAATATAATCCTAGGTCTATAGACCCTTGGAGGTAGCGCAGAAGATGCTTCACTCCATTCCAGTGGCGCTTTGTGGGTGCTGCACTGTATCTGGCTAATAAGTTAATTGAAAATGCTATATCAGGACGCGTACAGTTAGCTATATAGAGTAGTGCCCCAATGGCACTTAGGTAAGGTACTTCAGGACCTAATGATTCCTCCCCCTCTTCCAGTGGACGAAAAGGGTCCTTCTTTACGTCCAATGATCGATCGACCATTGGTGTACTAAGGGGATGGTATTTATCCATGTGGAATTGTTTAAGTAATCTTCGTGTAACAGGATACCACCCTTTAGGTGTTCGATCTGTAAGCCAAGATAATACTTTGTTTTCCTAGGTCTTTCATTTCAAAAGTTGTCTTAAGGCTTTCAGATATCTCAGTGTTCTCTGCAGGAGATCCAATGAGATTTAAGTCGTCGACATAAACGGCGACTATAACAAATCATGTTTCCGATCTTTTTATAAAGATACACGGGCAGACTTTATCATTAGTAAATCCTTGCGTAGCAAGAAACTCACTTAGTCTGTTATACACATTTTTTCTGATTGTTTAAGATCGTACAATGATCTTTGTAACCTTACAGAATAGGTGTCCCGAGGTCTATCTGTTTTTCTCTGGTGAAATTTTATATCCTTCAGAGTTTCATATAGATATCTTTATCTATATTGCCATAAATATGCAGTCACAACGTCCATGAGATGCATTTCTAGGCTTTTCAGAGAAGAGAGGCTGATCAGGAATCTGAAGGTATTCCCATCCATGACCGGAGAATATGTTTCTTCATAATCTATTCCCGATTTCTGGGAGAAACCTTGTGCTACAAGGCGTGCTTTGTAGCGCACAACTATGTTGTGTTCATATTTTTTTCTTGTGAAGATCCATTTATATCCTACAGGTTTTACACCTTCAGGTGTTTGGACTACTGGTCCAAAACTGCGTTTCAAGAGTGAGTCCAGCTCTACTCCTATTGTCACGACCCACCCTAGAGTAAGGGCATGAGACGTGGGTACGTCCAGCCTACGCCGCAGTGTCGGCGGTAAAACGCTGTCCTAGGTCACAACATCTAACAATTGAAGGTAATAACAGTTATACTCCCCGAATGGGGGTGACATAACAGAAATATAACTCAACCACAGCTAAGGTAGAACAGGTAAGATGGAATGATAATGAAAGATAAAATATCCAGAACAGAGAATCACAGAGATACAATCCAGAATTCTAAGTGTCTAAAATAATACATATCTCAGAATATCTCAAAATCTAGTACAGTAATCCAGAAAAGTAAGACAACCCTAAGCTAAAGGAGTGTCGTCTACTGCTAATGGATCCTGCTGCTGGTCCAAGTCCAGGCACTCATCTAGTGTGGCACCGTAGTAAGTAGGGCAGAACGCCTCAGCCTCGTCCTCTGTAATATTTTCAACAGGTCCAGTCAGGACAGGAGCGAGCACAGTACATCTCAACAAATCATAGCAGGTCAGGATATATAATCATGCTAGAGAGTAAGATACAAGAAACTGAAGAATAATGTGATAAACAGAAAAGACTGTAAATGAATAGATACAATATATAGAGAACTAACAGTGTCTAGTAATTCAGAGCACAAGATGGTTATGTAAACGGTACGATGTTATACACGAGTAATCTACAGAGGTTGTACACGAGTAATCTACTGGATTGAATACATAACCACTTCTACTCCCCTGCCCCAATCAATACACAAGGATCTGGCTAAGTTATGTTATTGTACACGAAGGTCATGTGAATACATGATTATACACGATTTCACACGTTTCGTACACGAATGTCACAAATACAAGGAGTACACGATGTTCACGATAAAGTACACGAACACGAAATACCCGATGTATCCGCTAAGGAGATAACATCGCCCAACAAGATCCATATAGTACTAATCCGTGTTTCCAACGTGTCAGCATCATGTAAAATAATCTAAAGCAGGAAATATACTCCTAATGCAGGATATGAAATGATCAGAGAATGTACTCGCCTGTATCCGGTAAATCTGGAGAATATATACTGTCCGAGGAGTGGTGTCTGTCTCCTATAGAACAGTACAAGTCATTATGAGTCTATAATGATAATAAGATGCAAATCAATACATTCTACATGAATCTAGGTCAATTTAGACCAAAGTCAACTCTTGGTCAACTCTGGTCAACCCTAGAAGTCAAACTAGGTCAACCGAGTCAAACCTAAGTCAAACTAGTCTAATCTAGGTTTACTAAGGCTAAACAGTCTATCTAGATTCCAACTAGGCATACCATGCCTAACCATACCATAGTCACATAACCACATGACATTGACTATGTCTAATAGTCTATTAGGAATACATCTATCCTATAGTCACTATACAATTTCACCCATATATCATAACATATCATATCACATAATATCATATATATATATACATTTTCACACATTCCTATATATAACTAATATGTATAAGTACAACACTATGTATTATAGGATGCCTATATATACATCCCTCAACATATATACATACATAGGTAACTTATATATATATAACACAAGCATATATATATATCTATGTATACATAGGAAGGGAGAGAGGGGACACATGAATACAAGGGTGTGTGAAGGAAATATAACAGTAGGTACAAAACAGTATTACACATGTGTGTGAGTCTAGAGTGCATTGTGTGTGTAATGTTCAATGTGAAACTGGAAAGTAACAGGAAAAGCAACCTGGAAACAGTGAGCAAACTGTGGGTGTGTGTGTGTATGAAAGAGAGTGAGGGACAACACATTGACTCAATGCCAATCTCAGATTATGGGAAAACTGGGAACATAACCTCAGTTTTAGAAGAATCACAACATTGAAATCAATGTAAAGGAATATTCAGTGAAGTGCTAAACTATAAACTCAGGTTCATATAGCCTATTTGAAAAGGAAAATAATTCAATATGATTTAAGAACTATTCTCAGGAAATAGGAAGGGAATCAGTTTGCAAATCAAATCAATACCCCCCCTTAATCTCAGTTATCACATTTCAGCCCATAGCTAAATCGGTTCATAATATCAACTCCCATTCTCAGAGTTACACTCTCAGGTTTATAACAGTGAACAACCAACATATATTAGAAGGTAGAGAACTAGTTCAGGTTCTAACAGTGAATCTCAGTTTCAGTCAATTCAAAAAGAAAGAAATCAATTCAGGCATTCAATAATCAAAGAGGGAACTCAGGTTTACACATATTCTCAGGTAATGGAAGACTGGAAAAATAACTCAGGTTAATACACATAGGTAAAAACAGTTTTTTAAAGGACAGTAACCCATTCCCAGGTTTTATGAATGAAAACTTAGGTATAGTAAAAGGAAGGGAACCAAATATCAGTTATTTGACAACAGTAGGTAATTTCAGATTTATGATAGTTAAAAGAAAACAAAATCCTTATTCAAATTTCCAGATTTAACAGTTAGCTCAGTTTTGAAACCCAACCCAATGCCAATATTCCATTCTCACAATCATAAGTCCATATTTGAATGTAAAAACTTAGCTAGCAAGTATTATAATATGTGGGGTTCAAAATCAGTTGAAAAATATAACAAAATAGGGAATTAAATGGTTTTGGGAAAACTGGAATCTCACAGTATCAGTGAGTATCAGTGAAAGCCCAAAAACTCATGTTCGAAACCAAACACCTCATTAAAAAACCTAAGTTAATCATGTAACAATTATAACAGAGGTTTAATCATCATGTTTAGGATCTAACTAATAAATAAAAATACAATTTAAAACTATTTAAATCAATTTAATCACAGAACACAACATTGGCACACTGAACTACACAGTGCACTACACGTGCACAGGCTAAATCGTGTCCGACACGACACGAGAGCTCGTGAAACTCGAGGAGCCTCGTGTCAGTCATGGATATGACACACGTGTCAAGTTTCGTGGGTTGAAACCCTGTGTGCACAGAGCAGTGCCACCCGAACAGCAGGGCAAGCTCCTTGCCCGCGTGCGTGTGTACACGACCGCGTGTCCACGCGCTCGTGTCGACTCAACCCGACACGAAAACATGCTCAGTGTCCAAGGAATGCATAAGCGAGGTGAAAATAGATTTTCCTATTCAAACACAATCACAAAATCGAACGAAATGCCCTTTGAGGTATTTCGTCGAACACATTCCTATACACGTTAATACGTGTCCGATACGGACACGAAAAGGGTTCAAATTCTAGGGTTAGCCTATCCTACTGTTAGGTTAGGGTTAGGACATCCTAGAAATGAATTTTAACAGAATTTATATGCAATAGAAAGGATTATACCTATTGAAGAACAAAGGGTTAAAATCCCCAAATGGAAAGAGTTCCTCAAGCCACCAAACTTCCTCAAATTGTGTCTTTCCTGAAAATACTCAACAATAACAACAAGGAGACTAATATTAGGTCCTATTGCAATTTGTTTGGAGGAATTTGGAGTAAAAATGGATTTTCTAAGAATTTACAAGGATGGAGATTCACCTCTTCTAAATGGCAATGATTCCTAAAGAGGCAAGCCCTAATTTCAAGGTGATATAAATAGGGGGGACACACTATGGCCGGCCAAGATTTTTAGGGATAGGGTTTGGTTCAAGGGGTGTGGGCCTATGGGCCATTAAGCCTTTAAGTCATAAAATGACTTGTGATTTCACAAGCCATTCATTAATCAATCTAGCTCCTAATTTCCCCAAACTAATTCCAATGAGTTAATCCTCACTAACTTAAGTCAACCTAGGTTTTATATCCTAATCACTTAGTCATGACCTAGGTTAGCCACTAGGTTAGTCTCCTAGTCACATAAGTCAAAGTCTACTAGAACACCAAAATCAATTATACTAAAATCACTTAAAAATCACATTAATTATAATAATAATAATAATTTCAAATTAAATTCCAAAATTTTGAAAATGACCAAAATACCCTCAAGCTAGAAAAGTGGTAGTGACACCTATTGCTTCGTTCCACTTTGGCCAATCGTCTCTGCGTTTACATTCCGCTAGAGACCGTGGATCGATGTCATCGTCATTTTCAGTGACGTGAACGACAATATTGAACGTAAAATCGTCGTCGATGACTGTACTTTTTCTGTTCAGTACCTCTCCAGTACGTACATAATTTAATGATATTTCTCCTGTTTGTTCCTCTTCAGGAGAAACTAGGAGGGGAGAGGTAGCTGATCTGAGCTCAGCATCCTGTGTTGGGATCTTCTTAATTTCTCCAGGGTTTTTTCTTTTACGAGGGACTTTGTCTCTCGAACGTGGTGGGCGTCCTCTTTTTAATTGAGGTATTGCCATTTCTGCTGCCGTCGGATTGCATCCATCTTTGGGGATGTCAATCCTAGCCGGCGTGTTGGCAGCAGGGACGTGTGATCTGACAATCTTTTAGTTGTCAGTAAATGTATCCGGAAGTAGATGTACAGTGTTCTGAAGATGTAATATCTTCAGGATCTCATCTTCACATTGACTTGTACGCGGATCAAAATGAGACAAAGTTTTTGTGTCCCAAGAAATTGTCTTAGAAGCTTCTAGCTTCTTAGATTGTGTGTCTAGTTTAGAAAATAATCCTTCATCAAACTCACAGTCATCAAGACGTGTCTTAAATACGTCACCCGTCAGGGGTTCTAGGTATCTAATTATAGAGGGTGAGTCAAACCCAACATAGATACCTAATCGACGTTGTGGACCCATTTTGGTCCTCTGTGGGGGAGCAATGGGGACGTAAACAGCACAACCAAAAACTCTCAAATGAGAGATATTTGGAGGTGAACCATAAGCGAGCTGCATCGGAGATAGAATATGACCTCCAAAAGGCCGTATTCTAATAAGTGATGCGGCATGCAATATAGCATGACCCCAAGCTTCCACAGTCAACTGTGACTGCATCAACAATGGACGAGCAATCCATTGTAATCTCTTAATAAGAGATTCTGCTAACCCGTTCTGGGTGTGAACATGAGCTAAAGGATGTTCAACTTCGATGCCAGTTGCTTGGCAATAGTCTTGAAAAACCTATGAAGTAAATTCACCCGCATTATCAAGTCTTAATTTTTTGATATGGTTATCGGGGAAATGAGCCCGCAACTTAATTATTTGTGCCAATAGCTTAGAAAAAGCTAAGTTGCGGGTGGACAAAAGGCACACATAAGACCATTTAGTAGATGCATCGATAAGTACCATAAAGTACCTAAATGGACCACTTGTAGGGTGTATAGGTCCGCAAATGTCTCCATGAATTCTCTCTAAGAAGCTAGGAGACTCTAGTCCTACTTTCAAAAGGGATGGTCTCGTTATAATTTTGCCTTGAAAATAAGGTAGACACGAGTAATCATACTTCTGAAGAATCTTCAGGTTCTGCAGGTTGTGTCCAGTGGATTGGCTTATGATTCGTTTCATCATAGCTGATCCTGGGTGACCCAGTCTATTATACCAAAGTTTAAATTTTGGCGATAAATGACACTTCTGGTGCACAATCATGTTAGCTTCTGTTGATTGAATATGAGTATGATAGAGACCCGACGGGAGTCCCTTGAATCGTTCTAAGATAGTTTTTGAACCATCTTTTAGACGAGTAACATACAGATATTCTGCCTCATTTATTTCATTTGTTTCTAAGTGATATCCGTTTAAACGAATGTCCTTGAAACTTATGAGGTTCCTATTTGATTTAGGAGAGAATAGTGCATCTTTTATTATTAGTCTTGTTTTATTTGGGAACAATATAATTGCTTCACCAGATCCTTCTAGTATGTTTGATAGTCCTGATATCGTAATAACGGGACCGTCATAATCATATAAGCTATAAAAATAGCTTTTTTCTCGAAGGATTGTGTGCGTCGAGGCGCTATCCACAAGGCATTCACACTTCATCTATAGATCAATGAAAAAAAAATAACAAACAATCGTAATTAAAACAACGGTTTTGAAATACAATTTTTTTTAAAAATTCTCTTATATCGATCGACGGGCTGATATAGAGAGGTCAATAAGTTGCTTGCAAAAATGCATAATTTATAATAAAAGAGAAGCATAATATGAAAATGCGGCAACAAGTTTTTAAAAGCATGAAATAAGATAGTGGCTCTAGTCGAGTAGGTCGTCGTTCTCGAAGTCTTCCGCCGAGAACTGAGTAGACGGCTGCTTTTCTACCAGATTTGTTTCAACTTGAGACTTCTGGCTTGCTTGATACAGATCTTGTAGATGTCGCGGGGTGCGACAGTTTCTGGACCAGTGTCCAGTCATGCCATATTTATGGCATTTGTCCTCCCAATTTTTCTTGAGAATGGACATCAGTTCTGTGGTCTTCTTCCACTTCTTATTTGCCCCACTTTTGCTGCTCTGGGGATGAAAGTTGTTCTGGGGTGGACTTCTGGCCGGCCTCTTATGGGCATTCCCTATGTTAGATTTGTCCTTATTTTTCTTCTGCTTCTTGGAAGAAAAATGAGCTTCTGGGAGAGGAGCTGAGCCTGCAGGGCGTAGGTTATGAGTGGCCAAGAGAAGTTCTCTGTTTTGCTCTGCCATCATCAGGGTGGAGTGTAATTCAAAGTACTTTTTGAACTTTCGTTCACGGTACTGTTGCATGAGGATTGCGTCCTTCTCGTGGAAGGATGTATAAGTTTTTTTCCAACATGCGATACTCCGAGACTTCTTCACCACACAACTTCAGGCGTGAGGTGATATTATGGAGAGCTGAGTTGTACTCAGCTACGGACTTAAAGTCCTGAAGTCGAAGGTTTTCCCACTCATACCTTGTACGTGGGAGGATTACATCTTTTTGATGTTTATAGCGGTCCTCCAGTGCAGTCCACAATTCCTTTGGGTCTTCTACAGTGAGGTATTCGGCCTTCAGGGTCCGATCAATGTGTCTCCTGATGTAGATAATGGCTTTCGACTTATCTATATCAGAGACGTTCACTGTAGAAACAACCACATCAGTGTCTACTATATTTCCCGTACCAGTGGCCGGAGTCGATGGAAGAGGAGTTGAAATTGTGGCTAATAAGCCCTGGGCACGTAAGTGGAACTTCAGGTCCACGTGCCAGCTCAAATAATTTTTTTAGCAGCATCTAGTACTTCGAAATCGACACTCGCTATTTTGGCCATTTTATCTATAATGTGAAAAACATGCATAAATTAAAATTAAATATTTATGCATAATCATAAATGTTACAGAGCTCATAATAAAAATACCACGGTGCTTAATAAAATAGTTAAGTCCAGAAGCTAATATGCAATCTGTCAATATTACAGTAAGTAATTTTTTTTTCAATGAGATGTACACAGAACAGTAAGTAGTAATGAGTACACAAGCAAGTAACAAAAATTGTTGTACAAAATAGTAACAATTTGTTTAACAGCAAGGCAATTTGTTCAACAACAAGTTGGTCTAACAATAAGTCAATTTGTTGTATAGTGAACAATATTTGTTTTAATAAGAAGCAAATTTGTTTTGAACGTTAGCAATATAAAGAATATTACTCTTAGATTGTTAGATATATATATTGCTAATTTTCATTCAAACAATTAATTTGTAAATTTTTTTTAAGAAGTGTTACCAGCCTCTGGTCGGATCGACTAGGGAAAAAGGAAGGATGACGTCGAGATCTGGACGTCGATTCTCCTTGCTTCAGCAATCGTGCTGATAACGTGTTTGAAGGGATACTAGATATCGTAGAATAGTATTTTTCTTCTTGTTATTTCATCATATGGCAAGGGCCATATATATAGGGATAAGGGGCAACCCAAGGGTCATGAGTTACATGATCCCAAGGGTCATGTGTAACTCATGACATAATGGTGAATAGTAAGGGTTTCACAACAACTTCAAATTTTTTTTAATCACAACCAATAATGTGCCAAAAAATATTTTAAAAATTAAATATAATTTAATTTTAAAAAATGTTATTCCTAGGAATTGAACTCAAGCAACCCAAAAAAATGCCTTCCACCGTAACACCTTGAGTTAGAATTATTTAAATATAAATAAATCATATTAGATAGTTAAATACTTACTTATTTTTAATAATTAATGGAGTATTTAGGAAGTTATTTAGTTTTTTTTGTTTTTTTAATTTATTTAAATAATAATGATATACATACGGTTTGTACGGCTTATTTTTGAGTCATTTTCAAGCCAAGTTATATATGGTGAGATTCACACGTTGGACTAAATAACTTCCATCTCAATCTCACCTTGTAATATAAAAAAAACTCCATCTTGTTAGCCCAATAATTGTATCATATTATTGAATATGACTAATTAATTGATTAAGTTTAACATAATAATGTCATTAATATTCATGTAATCACTATTATATTGCTACTTAAACTTAGCATTGTCCCACTACTAAAATACAACAATTTGGCGATGGACTATTAGCGACGGATCTTATCCGTCGCTAATAGCGACGACTTAGCGACTACCTTGTGACGGACTACCGTCAGAAAGCAATGGATATTTTTTATTTTTTGTGTGTCAAAATCAGTTGCACATCCGTCGCTAATTTGACAAAAATTTAGCGACATATTGATCTCCGTCGCTAATATGTCGCACATTGTGGCGGCAAAATCTGAAAAAATGGTGCGATAAATTAGCGTCTAACTAGCGACGGACGTTCCGTCGGTAATCTAGTGGGTATTTAGCGACTACCTAGCGACAGATATATCCGTCGGTAGTCCATCGCTAAATATTGTAACCTAACTTAAATTGAACCGACGGGGGAAAATTTTTTATTCCCCCAAAAAGACTCTCTCTCTCTCTCCCGCTCTCCGGCGGCTCTCTCTCTCCGACGGGTCTCTCTCTCCGGCGACTCTCTCTCTCTCTCTCTCAGGTATGCTCTCTCTCTCTCTCTCTCTCCCTCTCTCTCTCTGTTTAGCATAACATATAGGGTTTCGGGTTGGGGGGATCGGCTGTCGCTGGGGCCGGCGGGGTGGGGGGAGAGAGTGGGGGCAGGAAGGGAGGGTGTTGAGGGCAGGGGGCAGGGTAAGGTTTAGGGTTTCGGGGCAGGGGTAGGGTTTCGGGTGGGGGGAGGGTCAGCTGTCGCGGGGGCCGGCGGTGAGGGGGGGAGGGAGGGGGGCGGGGGGTGGACGGTGTTGGGTGCGGGACGGGGGGGTAGGTTAGGGTTTAGGGTTTGCTGTCAGGGGGAGGGGAGTGGGTGTTTGCTGTCGGGGGGGGGGGAGGGGGGTGAGGGGGGTGGGTGTTTGCTGTCGGGGAAGAGGGGGTGGGGGTTTGCTGTCGGGGGTGGATTATCGGGGGGGGGAGGGTAGGGGAGGGAGAGGGGGGTTTGCTATCCGACGGGGTAGGGGAGGGGGTGGGAGGGGGGTATCGGTAGTTTCAGATCAGACCATTCCTATGAGTATCGGTGGTTTCGGATCGGAGTATCAGATCGGAGGAGGGGGTATATGTGGTTTCGGATCGGACCAATCGTATGAGTATCGGATCGGGGGAGGGGGTATCGAAATCGGAATCGGTATCGGACCATTCCTATGAGTATCAGATCGGGGGTATCGGTAATATCGGTGGTTTCGGATCGGAGTATCGGATTTTTTGGTATCAAAAAACAAATAGCTATTAATAAATTATTAATATTAATAATTTATTAAAGTATCGGCCGATACTGATATCGATCGGAGTATTGGACTATTCTTATGAGGATGGTTTAAAGTATCGGCCGATATATGTGAAGTACGACGGATAGCTATCGACACACGGACACAGTGTTCGTATATCATGACACAGGGAAGCAGGGGGACTCATTCGGGTACGGGTTTGTTGTCGGGGGGTGGGGGCGGGGAGGGGGGGTGGGGGGCTTGGTCAGAGGCACCGATAGTGCCAAAAAATCTGATAATTTAGTAATAATTATTTGTTTTCCGACACCAAAAAATGTGTTACTCCGATTCGAAAGCACGTATAGTGCCGATATTTGTAACAAGTAGTTTTGTTGGTTGGTTAATTGGTAACATGGTGATCGGGACATATAGTCCCTGCAGCCATTCGACTGGCGAGGCAGAAACTATGTAGCCGTAGATAAAGTTTACTGTCTTTCGACCCTCATCCCTCAGCAATGATGATATGACAACCTATCACTATATCTTATATAGTAGTAGATGATGTCTTAGTATTACATTATGTGGGTTCATCTTGATTCTGTATTTTGGCTCCAGCTCCAGCTCCATTTGCATTAATCTACGGTACGACATGGTGATCAGGACATAGTCCCTGCAGCCATTCGACTGGCGAGGAAAAAACTATGTAGCCGTATATAAAGTTGACTATCATCCGACCCTCATCCTTCGACAATGATGATATGACAACCTATCACTATATCTTATATAGTAGTAGATGATGTCTTAGTATTACAATATGTGAGTTCATCTAGATTCTGTTACATTCTTCAGATACTAGATACGATAAGAACATATACTATACCATATGTACAGAATATAGATGATTCATACTAATGTATGCTAGATAAATTTTGGGTTGTGTTCTGAGCCATCCGTCCTCACACTTGGCAAAAAATTGAATATTCTGTATTTTATCTGCTTTCGAAAATGTACTCAAACGAGATGATGGTTCCTTTAGTTAGCTTGCTTATGTTACAATTATATTATTTATGAATATCGATCTTACCAGATGACACCCATGACCCGAGGAGCGGCACGTCGTTTGAGGAAAATACTGAATGCTGAGGTGGCTCCTCCTACTGTTAAGGAGGAAGTGGCACCGGTAGCTAGTGAGACCGCGAGTTCTATTCATCCAGCACCTGCAATGGACTACATCTCTCCTGCCGCCGTCGATCCCACTTATTCGAGGTGGTTGCGTGATCGTATCACTGAGCGTTTGCGTGAGCTGTGTGGTTCTCATTAGCTATTAGTACTTATTTGTATTGGACTATTTGTATTGGGTTGTTTTTGTATTAGACTATTTGTATTGGACTATATATGAATTAATACTGTGTCAATCTCTGGATTGTATTGGACTACGACATGGTGATCAGGACATAGTCCCTGCAGCCATTCGACTGGCAAGGCAGAAACTATGTAGCCATAGATAAAGTTGACTGTCCTTCGACCCTCATCCCTCGGCAATGATGATATGACAACCTATCACTATATCTTATATAGTAGTAGATGCTGTCTTAGTATTACATTATGTGAGTTCATCTTGATTCTGTTATATTCTTCAGATACTAGATACGATAAGAACATATACGACACCATATGTACAGAACATAGATGATTCACACTAATGTATGCTAGAATAAATTTTAGGTTGTGTTCTGAGCCATTCGTCCCCATACTTGACAATTAAGCATATGAAATATATCGTTGAAGAACATAAAACTTGTGGTCGTTACTGTAAAAGTACAGACTGACATGAACTGACGCACGAAAAAGAGGAGATCAAAGCTGTAACAAGTAAAGATACTAGATACGATAAGAACATATACTACACCATATGTACAGAACATAGATGATTCACACTAATATATGCTAGAATAAATTTTGAGTTGTGTTCTGAGCCATCCGTTCTTACACTTAAAACATATATGAATTAGTACTGTATGTTAATCTTTGTTTTTGTATTTTCGGCGAACCCAGGGATTGGCGAGGCAGAAACTATTGACGAGGCAAAAACTATCTACGGTATGACATGGTGATCAGGACAGTCCCTGCAGTCATTCGACTGGCGAGGTAGAAACTATGTAGCCGTAGATGAAGTTGACTGTCTTTCGACCCTCATCTCTCGACAATGATGATATGACAACCTATCACTATATCTTATATAGTAGTAGATGATGTCTTAGTATTACATTATGTGGGTTCATCTTGATTCTGTTATATTCTTCAGATACTAGATTCGATAAGAGTGAAAGCGCTGGAGAGAGTGAGAGCGCTGGAGGGGGGAGGAGAGAGAGTGAGAGAGTAAAATGGGGAGAAAATATAAATTTGTGGGGGGAATATAATTAGAATTTAGCGACGTTCATACTAACGTCGCTAAATTAGTCGCTATTAGCGACGTCATAGCGACGTTTCGCGACGACTAGCTCATGTAACTATATAGCCGTAGATGAAGTTGACTGTCCTCCGACCCTCATCCCTCGGCAATGATGATATGACAACCTATCACTATATCTTATATAGTAGTAGATGATGTCTTAGTATTACATTATGTGGGTTCATCTTGATTCTGCTATATCCTTCAGTACTAGATTCGATAAGAACATATACTACACCATATGTACAGAACATAGATGATTCATACTAACGTATGCTAGAATGAATTTTGGGTTGTGTTCTGAGCCATCCGTTCTCACACTTGGCAAAAAATCAAATTTTTTGTATTTTATCTGCTTTCAAAAATGTACTCAAACGAGCTAGCACCCGTTCTTACAGATGGCACCTAAGACCCGAGGATCTTGCTTAAGGGAGGCACAGATGGCTGTGAAAGGGGAGGTGGCACCAGAGGGCAGTTCCACTGAGAGAGAATCTCCAGAAGTAATTTCTAAAGCCGAGGGAGCTGTGAAAGAGGAGGTGGCACCACAGGGCAGTTCTACCAGGAGTTCTAGTCATCCATCTCCTCTGGATATTGATCTGGCTGTCGCGGATCCTACTTATGCACGCTGGCTGAGGGAGTTCTATCTGCCCCAGCATAGACGATGGTAGATAATTATTTTGATAGATATTTGTGAAGGATATTTGTTTTGATGGATATATCTCCTTTGGATATTGTGATGTATATTTGTTTTTTGGTGTGTAAAGTATATTGGTTTGTGTCATGTGTGATGCATATTGTGATGTATATTTGTTTGTGTGATGTGTGATGCATATTGTGATGTTCCGAGAGGCTTGAGGAGACGACCAATTATTTTTGGTCTATTCTGGATTGTATTGTGCGTGCCGGTGTTGAGTGTTCCACCGAAGGGGTCGGCAAACCCAGGGATTAGATTCTGTATTTTGGATTGGATTGGATTCTGTATGGTGGATGTTGGATATGCTGTACGTACAGGGAATAGTCTGTTTCCTGCAATTTTTTTCAAAAATATTGCAGTTAGCGACGGACTCGCGACAAGATAGCGACGGATAATCCGTCGCTATCTGTATGAATTACAGTTTAGCGACGGATTGCCGACGGATTATCCGTCGACCTGGTTCTGGAAAATACTGAGCGACGGAATGCGACAGATTTTCTGTCGCTCAGGTTCTGAAAATATGGAAGATATCCAGAAGCATGGCGACAGATTATCCGTCGTTAGGCCACCGCTAATCCGACGAAGTAGCGACGAGCAACCGACGGATTATCCGTCGGCCTGATTCTGGAATTCAGGCATAGCGACGACATGCCAACGAATTAGCGACAGATGTTACGTATCAGAAACTCTCCGATACTCTTTTACCGACATATTTACGACAGTTTAGTGATGGATATTCCGTCGCTAAATGCTACTACATAAAAATTTTAAACTGTCAAAGTTGACGGAAAATCGTCGGCTAGCCGTCGCTAACTGTTTTGATGTAGCCGACGGTAATCCGTCGCTAGGCGACGGATTAGCGACGGATTTGTTTTAGCGAAGGTTATTCTCGACGGATTTTTTCAGCCAGTATCCGTCGGTAACTTCAATTAGCAACGGATAGGGCCGTCGCTAAAACGTTGTATTTTAGTAGTGTCCTACTGTTCATTAAATTTATCATATTGCTATACTATTTTGTTCGTCTAACATGTACTTGCAAACAAATAGTAAGCATGATCAAACCAGGACAATGTAATAAAGAATTAATGATGGTCCAAAGACGGTGTTATATAAAAGATTTCTCTGAAGCGCCCAAAGACCTATTCCGGGCCTCATACTAGGGGGTTCCACTGCCCAGTTAGTGGACAGGGGTCGAGGGGGCAGCGCCACTCGTGAGGGATCGGGGGCAAAGCTCCCGAAAGGTATTCAGTTTTTTAGATCTGTTTATCTTTGGATAACTGCCGTCAAAGAAAAAGGCGTCATCAAAGTGCTCTTGATTTTTATATTTTGTTCTGTATTTTATCTTTATTTTATAGGAACAAATGTACTTTGGGTTCACAGTTGGCACTAGGAAGCTCAAACCTAAGCTTAAACAAACATACTAGTCCACCAAACTAAACTGGCCAGCCCAATCTATAAACCAGTTCACTCAAATCAGCCTGAACCAAAACCAGGAACATTCTATAAATGAGGTGAACGAACTTGGACCGAGTTCTGCCCAAACTTGCCCCCCTGACCCAGTTTGCTATTTGACTATTCCTTCCTTGATACCAGGCTCTAACGTTTGATTTATGAACGTTAGAGGACCGAACTCTGCCCGAACTCTATCCGAACTCTGTCTCCAATAAATCTATATAGCTGTGGGTGTTCACCATTTCAACTCACTCATTCACTTTCATGTCTTCTACCATCTAAGCTATAAACTTTCCCCATTCCCAAGATCAACTCACAGCCTTCTAGTGCCAACGCGGTTCCAATTTTAGAAGTCTGATCGAGTTGAAAAGCTTGGATTTTAAAATGTTGTCTCTACACTTGTTGTTGTCAAGTCACGTGTCCTTCATATTAAGGCTCGTGGTTGAAGTCTCGTGTCCTTCGGATCAAAATACGATGTGTAAGAAGTCGACGTGTCCTTCGGATTAAAGTACGTGGTGTAACTGCTATTTCAAATAGTAGATTAATATCGAGCAAGAGTTATCGATACTGGACTAGTCCTCTCAGAGGAAACCAGTATAAACCTCTATGTTTGCGTTTGCTTTTCTCTACTCATTTACTTTACGCATTTACTTTGCTTGCTTCATATTAGTTTGTCTACTGCCTTTTAAAATTTTAAAGTGGTGATTATCATTCCGCTGCATACACGCATTTTATTCACCCCTAGAGGTGATCAACGATCCTAAACATCTCACCTAAGTTATTTTATTTATTTTTAATGATTCAATGCAATGAAACTTGTTATAAAAGTTGATAAATAAAATATTTGTCGACAGAATTCCTAAGTTATTGTATATAAATCTTAAATTTTTTGTTGTTGCTCGTTCAGGATGGTATATCTTTTTATTCATATCACGTTTGGTTCGCAGAATCAGGATATTGGAAAGGAAAAGTCATTCATTTTCTTAATTTGGATAACAAAAAAATGAGCAGGAAAGGAAATTGACCAAGGAAAAAAATGGAGGAAATGGTTTCCCTACTCATCCCATGGATTCACTTTCCATATTCACTTTTTCTTCCAATTTTTCGGACCTTTCCAAACAATGGAAAGAAAAATTAATAGAAATTGTAATTTTTCAAAGAAAATAAAATTGGGCAAAGAATTGAGTTCCTTTTCTTTCTTTTTTGCGAACCAAATGAGGCCTCAAAAGACCTCCCTATCCTACTTTTACCAAATAGCTTATTTTACTAAAATATGATTAATTTTTTGTCATGTGTCGTTCCAAAAATAAGACCATCATGAATTTGTAGAATGTGTTCAAGCTATGGAACTTATGAATACAAGGATATTTGTACTTGTAGTTGTCGTTTGTAAGTTCAAAGATAACAATATACGATACACAAGTCTAAGCTTAACACAATAACTTAGTTGCTAAATATGATTACTTCTATTAACACAGTTGACTACATTATAGTATCATCCATATAATCCCACAAAATAAAACTACATCACATATATACACATTAAAATCCATTTCATAATGTGCCAAGAGACTAGAAAATTGGAAGTCTTCCGCTCCGGCTTTATATTCTTGCTTCTTATTTTCTGCCATGTTACACAATGGAGTAGCCTCCTCAGATTCATCTTCCACACCCAACGAACAAATATTAGGTCGCCAACGACATGCAAGCCCCGAGCTAAAGAACATTCCCAAAAAAGATGAATATGGGGCAATTGTGGATACACTTATTAGCCTGGGCTAAGATCTACAAGTCCTAACACTCCAAACTATATCACAACACTTTCAAACACAAGTCAAACATTTTTTTTAGATGAAATACAATTTGAGAACACTATAGGATACACTTATTAGCTTCAACAATAATGACTTATACCTAGGGTCGAGTATTTGTTATGATCGATCGGTACTTAGGTTGATTCCTTTAGTGTTGGGGAAACTATGAAAATCCTCAAATTTGTCAAGTGAAATAAAAACATTCTAGTAGTCAAAGTTCCACCCAACTCTCACCGCGAGGCCCTGTGAAGAAATCTAATTACTAATCACCTTTTGTTTGTTAAATTATATCGTTAATGTCACACCACAGTACCAGAATCCAGAGAACGAAGGTATAACATGACCAGCTACGCACTACAGAATACACCAACACCCCCACAATATGGTCACGATTGTCACTAGACAAGGGTGCATACTACAATCAAATCATCTAGGGTCACACAGAATATTTATGCCTCAATTAGTCAATCAAAGAAGCAGTAGATAAAGAGCATATAAGATAAACCAGTAACGGGTCCCCATCGCTTTATCAAATTGATTTGAAACTAGATATACAAAATAATAGCTAGTACAGTACCAAGAGTTCATAATTATATGTTAGCTGCAGTCTGAATAAGTACAATCATGTAAAAAAAATAAATATCCAGAATATCTGGATAAACATGTGTCGGTGGCTAAGAGCATAATAGATACAAAATGCTAATGAGTGGTGGAGAAGAAACTCACTCAAGTCCATGGTGACATCCTCCTGGCATACACCATCGGTCAAATATAAGGCTGGATCATCGGGCTCTGGATCTAAGATCTGGCCAAACAAAACCAGTATGATAATACCCCAGATAATAAGTACCACAAGAAAGTATGAGTGGATGAAACAAAACCAAAATAATACATAAATAAGACATGTGCCATAATCACAGGCGTATACCCTATCATCGAGGCAATATGGCACCCCTACACCAAACAAGGACAAAAGGTTTCGTATCACACCCAGATGGAGTATATCCCTTGACCATGGTCATGCTATAAGCCTGTAACTACCCAAATTTGGGTTTCTATTTTTAAAATCAATATTATATTTTCTGGAATTTTTTAAAAACTTTTTTCGAATTTATTTTCTAAATCTGAATATTAATATTCAATTAATTAATTTAAAGTTCAGATTATATTAAGATTTATTTCTAATAATTATTAGTTAGCTACCACTTCAGAAATTATTATTAATCTAATTTCAGTTTAGTTATTGTCAATGTTGCCTACCAAGCCTTTGGGCTGGATTGTGGGCTTTTTGGGTTTGGGTTATAGAATATATAGTTATTAGCTAGCATATTAATTTTGTTAGTCTTAACTATTCATCATCTAAATGCTGATTAGTTATTAATTTAAGATTAGTTATGGATTAGTTAGGATTGTTGGTAGCCATTACCAAATACTCCTAGATCAATAACTTATTACAAATCTTCCACTAGCCTTGGAGAGCACTCCATTTTTTCCATTAAATTACTGCTGTACTACCGACTGCCGACCGTCATCGGTAACTCTGTCGTCACCAGCCCTTCCGTCCAGCCACCTCTTCCCCAATTTTCGTCTCCGCCCAGGATCACTATCACTCCGACCACCCTACTGTCACCACCACCACTTCAACCACCACAACCAATACCCATGCCACCTCCATTTCTGGCCACTGGGACACAGCCACCCTTCGTGTCCCGGCCAAACTTCATTCAACCCGTCATCTGACTCCCTCGATCCCGGGGAGTGTCGATACAGCTCCACCTCACCACTGTCCTGTCCTACGTCAGATCTGTCACGACCTACACCCGGTGTAGGGGCACGAGTGCGTAACAGCGCCCAGCCTACGTCGTAGAATTGGCGATAGAACACTGTTCTAGGTCGCTAACTAATAACTCACGCAATAATATAAAGTACCAGTCATAGATCTCAACTCTAAATGGAGGACAAGTATAAGATATGATAATACTTAATCACAGTCTAAGCACGATAAGATATCACAGAAGTCTAAATAACTATAAGACTCAACAAACAACAACTAATATTAATATTCAAACATAACTCAAATACAATATCAAAATCTTCACTTATTATAATTCAAGTTCCAAACATGAAGTCTAAGATAAGTCCACTAAACTAGTCTCCTGATCACTCCTGAGAATCAGGACCCAAGGTAGCTATCCCCTCCTCACAAAAGTCCTCCATGTTTTCTGTAAAATTTTGTCAACGTATCCAGTCAGGATTGGAACGAGCACATCTCATCTAGAAATCCCAAGTAAATGACAAGGACTATAAAGCAGTTATAGGCAGTTATATTGATGAACATGGTAAGTTTAGACAGGTAATGAAGTAGAGCAACAGTTTAAAGAATACGAAAAGTAAATGTAGTAAATCATGAGGGCATGACAATGAAGAATATAAAATATAGCTAACTGAACTAGAGCAAATGTGATACGAGTCCAGACAGTACAATGTAAGCCAGGTGTGATTCTAGTATGAGTCCAGTAAGTGATTCCAGTCAAGGATTCGAGCTAGTGATTCGAGTATTGGTGATTCGAGTAGGTGCTTTGAGTAGGTGATCCGAGTTAGTGATTCGAGTAGGTGATCCGAGTAATGAGTATGGCACATCGCACGCTCGGCCAAGCGGTAATGGCTATCGTTTATGTAATACGGCATATCGCACGCTCGGCCAAGCGACGTTGGCTATCGTTCTTGTTTGGTGGTTCTTGTTGAATACGGCACGTCGCATACCGGGCCCAACAGCGACGGCTATCGTTCTTGTAATAATGATTCTTGTATGATTTGCACATTTAATACTTGTAGGTGTTTCGAGTAGATGATTCTTATGAGTGGTTCGAGTAATAGAGGCTAGACGAGTCAAGTACATATATTACGAGTAAATGAATCTAGAATACTAATACATATTGTGGCAGAGAATCAAATAGAACAAACTAGAACTGAATCACAGCAATCATCAAATAAATAAAAGAATTATCAGAGAATGTACTCGCTTGTCGCCCTAAGCGGTGAATATGAGTCTAGGTCCAAAGTGATGTCACACAACCTAGATATGAGATTTCATGTTAAATATTGTTTTAAATTAGAGTTCAACATGACTATCTAGTGTATGATATGCAATCTAGGTCAAGTGTTGACTCATAGTTGACTTTTGGTCAACTGGTCAACTCTGGTCATGTCACGACCCGCACCCACTGTGAGGGTACGAGTACGTAACAGCGCCCAACCTACGCCGCAGTGTCGACGGTAGGACGCTGTTCTAAGTCTCTAACTAACCATCAACTCATGCAGTATATATAATGTACTCATCAAGATCAACTCTGAACGGAGGACAAGTATAAGATATGGTGTAACTCAATCACAGTCTAAGCACGATAAGATAACACCGAAATATAACTAAGAAATTGAAGACAACAATAACTACTGAAATGATAACAATATCTCGAACAATCTCAAATACATTTCAAGTCTCAATTCTATACAATAAGCTCTACATAAAAACAGATACAAGTCTACTAAACTAAATCCCGATCACTCCTGAGTGTCGGGGCCAAAGGTAGCTAATCCCTCATCAGGTCCATAATGAGTAGGGCAAGTGTCCTCAGGACAATCATCTATAAAATTTCAACAGGTCCAGTCAGGACATGAACGAGCACAATCTCATCTAGAAAACCCAAGTAAATGACAGAGAACTATAAAGCAGTTATAGACAGTTGTATTGATGAACATGGCAGTTTATATTCAGGTGATGGTATATAGAGACAGATAAGTACAAAGAAAGTAAGTAACTAAATAAGAAAAGAATCATGGCAATAAAGACTGTAAAATAAAATCTAGCTGAACTAGAGTAACATGACGAGTCCAGACAGTACAATATAAGTCGAGTGTAATCCCAATGTGAGTCTAATACAAGATGAGTCGAATGTGATTCTAATCATTGTTCTAATAAGGTGATTCGAATAAGGTGGTACGAATAATGATTCACATGATGTTCTAACAATGATTCGAATAAATTCTCCAAGTGTGTTTTAAAATACTGAGACAGACATGTAAACGGCTAAGGGTAATACGGTACACCGCACACCTGGCCAAGTGTGGGATGGCTATCGTTCGAATATCATTCACAGAGGGGTGGTTCGAATAGTAGGAATGTTCACATGTCTAATCAGTATTTCCCCGCCCATTCTAATACAAGTGAATCCATAATCCGACACATCAATCGAATACCAGTCCAACCAGCACATGAAGATGCGAATAGGTGGTTCGAATAGTAGAGGCAAGACGAGTAAAGTATGTGTGTCGTATACATGAATTCAGAAATAACAATACGTGATTGTAATAGAGAATCGCATACAACTAACTAGAACTGAAGTACAGTAATTGATAAGTAAATGAGAGAACTATCAGAGAATGTACTCGCCTGATACTCTAAAAAGAGTAGTGTAATATCAGATGTCCGCACCAGAGTCATAGTTTCATAAACAGAGCAATATAGGTCATGATACGTAAAATACAAGAAAAATGAAAGGCACAATGCAGTCTACATGATTTCTAGGTCAAACTAGGTCTAAGTCAAACTTGGTCAACCCTGGGTCAACCCAAGTCAACACTCTAGTCAAACTAGGTCAATTGGTCACATCTAGACTTAATGTTGACTTTTGGTCAACTCCAGTCAATCTTAGACTATTGGGTCACTATCTAGGTCAATCTCTATAAGGTTAACTCAATTCTAACTCAAAGCCATAATTAACCTATTCTAAGATATTAATTAACCTATATTATTATATATACACTACACAACTATATATCTATATACATATTAAGTATCACTCTAATCTTCCTTAAGACAACCACCTCTATATCAACAATATATATCCTTATATATATGCATCCTAGGTGAACTCTCAAACAAGCCACATATATATACATACATGCATATCTACCCTAGGCTATAGAGTATGATACCAAAACACCAACCAACCCTATATATGCACATAGCTACAATAACTATAGAGTATATAACAAACCCCCTACTACTATTGGTATTTCCTACATATACTATAAATATTCCTAAGATATCAAGAAAAAGGGAGAAACTAGACTGGATGAGGAAAAGACACTAATAGTTTAGTATGGACTGGACTCAACCTGCTGCCACTCACTCTTCAACCAAGTACTGGCCACACACACACCAACTCACACACACACACAGGGGCAGCCTCCTGTGCCACTGTCCTGTTATAGGCAGTGCCTATGCTAGATGTTACTGCTAGTGCATCCACTGTAATGTAAAGCCCAGGCAGCTACAAACATGCATGCTGCTGCTACTGCAATGCAAGCCAGGCCAAGCCAAGGCTGCTGCTGCTAACTCCTGCCCACTCATCCTCTAACACAAATTAACAGGACACTAACTCCCATCTAACTGATACAATATCAAGGGACTGAATAATGAACAATCAATGCAAATTAACATGTAAATGAGTGTAGTGTCAATACAAGAGTGTGTGCAATGTGTGTATGAGGAATTAAATTCAAAGTTGTGTGTTATATGGGTTAAGCTCTCAGAAAACAGGAAGTATTGAATGTGTGTAGAGGAGAACACCATGTTCTCAGTCAACTGATTTTCAGTTTGTGCGTGCCAATTGTGTCTCAGTTTCCAGATTTGCAATGTGTAAAGAGTGTTCAGATTTCTAAGTGTCTCATGTGTCATTATCAGGAACCAGTGTTGTGTAGTGACTGATTAGCTAATCAGGGAATAGGATTAGTGATGTGTGTGATTAAGAAAAAATGATTCTCAGGAAAAATTCAATGGCAGTTCAATGCCTTCAACCCCCAACATATTTCGAAATCAACCCTCAACACAAATCATAAACTCAATAACAATTCAGGGATTAATCTAATCTCAGATTTTTAGACATAGGTGTGTGAACAATTGTGTGTGTATATGTAAAATCTGTGAGAGTGTAGTGTGTCCAATGACAGTGTACATCTATACGTTCTCAGAAATTCAGTGCTCATCAACAATGTATATATATCAGTGCATTTGAAAATCAAAAACCAAAGTCCCATGTTAATATAAACCCTCAAAAGAGTAGGTAAATCTCAGATATATATATATATATATATATATATATATATATAGGTATCACACATCACAAATTAAATCAATGAAACAATTTACAACCATCGAAATCCTCATGAATCAGAAATTTAAGGTTCAATAACAGTGAACATATTGAACAGTCATAATCGAAAATCCATTTTGAAACCTAAAACCTAACACAAATCAGTAAAAAAAATCCTTGTAATGGTCTAATACACATGTTCAAAATCCCAGCATTGAAATCTATATGTAACCATGTATACAGGAAATGCACACTGATACAGTGCGTATCAGGAAATTAGGAAATCCCTAAATTCGAGATGAAAATATATTGACAATCAATTTAAAATGGTTGGTAAGTGAAGTATCATACTGGTGCGTGTCAACCATGGTGTTCGTGTCCGTGCAAGTGGACACGAATGTGTCTAAACACAAAATTTACATTGTATAAAAAAGAACAGCACAGCAGCCTCGTGCGTGCGTGTCGAGCCGTCGTGGGCTCGACACAGAGCTCGGGGTGGGTCGAGCTCGTGCATATGGGTTCGCCCATAGTAGGGCTAGGTGTCTAGGGTCCTGTATTGAGTCTACGTCGTGTCGTATCGTGTCAAACAGTGAGTGTCAGGACGCAAAAATGGGTTCGTACGTGTCAGTAAAAAACCAGTGCAGCGACGATTTCTCCGTACACACTGAACGAGGACCCACGAAATTTTGTCGGAGTCCTGTAAGTTACTAGGGCCACGTACACACCAATTTTGGTGTCACGAAGTGTCGTGTCCAATGAAAAATCGGACACGGGCAGCAGGGCACCCGACCGAGCCCCCGTGATGCGTGTCCAGAATAAATTACGACACGAAATCGACACCAAACACGACTCAGTCTTCACAAAAGTTAGTATACACATATAGATCAACAATTTTATATAATTAGTTTTTCAAAAATTGAAAATAAAATTCTTAGAGGCATTTAATCAAACACCTACACAACACTTATGACACGTGTCCGATACGGACACCAAACGGACACGAAATCGACCCAAACTTCAGGGATAGCTAGGGGACTCCTAGATCTAGCCCTAAATGCAAAGAAAATGAAATATTAATGCATTTTAAAGGGTTTTACCTATAGGTGCAAATAGCAAGAAAAAGTCCCAAAATAAAGCGTTCCTCCTTGCTAGCTCGGATCCCCAAATTGCTCAAAATCTGGGATTACTCTCAACCGACAGTAAATAAACACTAATTAGGTCCTAATGCAAAAGACTAGGGTTAAAAAGGAGTTAAAATGAAAGAGTTATGGAATGGCTCTTTACCTCTTTCTTCAAAGCTTGAAAATAATAATAAAAGAGGCAATAAGAAGGAGGATATTATTTTTAGGGAAGGGGGAGCCCTAGTGGCTGGTCATAAAGTGAAAAATTAGGGTTAGGGTTTAGTCTAATGGCTATGGGCCAAGTTGCACTAGCTAACTAGCTCAAGTCCTTAGCCTATGGTCCAATGCAAAAATCCTCCTACTCTCTTCATGAAACTTAGCCAACTTAAATCAACCAAGACCAACTTGAGTTAGATTAGGGTCCATACCATATTAACTAAGTCACCAAGGTTAAGGTCAAAAGCTAGGACAGTCTCTTAAGTCACAGCTTAGCAAAAGTCAAAATCGACAATCACCAGTGCAATAAATCATGAAATAATTCAAAGGGGCCAAATAACCAAAATACCCTCATGCTCAAAAGTAGAAATAAATTATCCTAATGACATGGTCAGACTCTAGGTCAGGCAGTCACTAGGATTTTACTTGCAGCACATCAAAATCACAAGTCATGACTTAAAACAATTTTTAAATAGTTTAAAAATAATTAACAATCACCAAAAATTAAATACAATTAAATAATATTTATAAATAAAAAATTTCAAAAATACCCTCATTTCAGAAACTGGGTGTTACAAATCTACCCCCCTTAGAAAAATTTCGTCCTCGAAATTAAGATGATCGCACCCTTCCTAGGTTAAACCCCCAATCAATCAAAGTCGAAGCAACACAATCCAACTAGTCGTGATTCCACAGTCTCGAACAGGGTAGCTACACTATCTAGCAATTACAAGCAATATCCTGGCAGGTATTATTGGAATCACACAACAAGATGGAAAGAAGAACATAAAGACAGACCTGCTAACCCGTCACCTGTAGCGTCGGTCTACTCGACTGTCAGCACAAAAGCCCTGCCCCTCTGGGGTGTATCCCTCTGTTAGTGCGGGGCACGGTGCTGCGCTACAGGTGGCCTAGCTGCCTCTATCTAATCCTTGACACTCAAGTAATATCCACCCTGATATTCCACTCAATTACTCTAGGGCACCATCAATATGGTATCTATTCTGCAATCTGATAATCATACCCGTCTATTCAGAACCATGTTACCAGAATCCTCGTCACACCAGTAAGTATGGCTGTGATAATCCATAGAGTCCACAACTAATGTACATACCTCTAGAATCATGGTATTTAAAATTTTTGCATTGCCGCTAGCTTGGCTGCAAAAACTTTAAATTTCCATACCCGAGAAATACATCTAAAATCAGACTCTATCTTATCGCCAACCAGCTAATATGGCTGTAGAAGACTCTAGATTCCATGACTGAGGCAACCTAGCCCATAATGTTATCTTGGTAGAAAATCAAGTCAATAGTGAATACCAAGAATCAAATTCAACGATAAACAAGGAAGATAGACAAATACTGTCAGAATCGAATTTTGAGATAGTTTATAATGAGATTCTCAAGGGTCATCCCAGGAATCTTCTCAATTAGTCCTATCTATGATTGAGTACCTCTCCGTTTAAGCCTATCTCTCAATCCTATCACAGGTTCGCAGCAATACAACTAAGTCGCCGTACTGCCACGATATCGTACTAGTGCGACTCTTGACCTGCATGGGCCACCACTAAAAATGTGTCACGACCCGCACCCACTGTGAGGGTACAAGTACGTAACAGCACCCAGCCTAAGCCGCAGTGTCGACGGTAGAACGCTGTTCTAAGTCTCTAACTAACCATCAACTCATGCAGTATATATAATGTACTCATCATGATCACCTCTGAACGGAGGACAAGTATAAGATATGGTGTAACTCAATCACAGTCTAAGCACGATAAGATAACACCAAAATATAACTAAGAAATTAAAGACAACAATAACTACTGAAATAATAACAACATCTCGAACAATCTCAAATACATATCAAGTCTCAATTCTATACAACAAGCTCTACATGAAAACAGATGCAAGTCTACTAAACTAAATCCCGATCACTCCTGAGTGTCGGGGCCAAAGGTAGCTAATCCCTCATCAGGTCCATAATGAGTAGGACAAGTGTCCTCAGGGCAATCATCTGTAAAATTTCAACAGGTCCAGTCAGGACAGGAACGAGCACAATCTCATCTAAAAAACCCAAGTAAATGACAGAGAACTATAAAGCAGTTATAGACAGTTGTATTGATGAACATGGTAGTTTATATTCAAGTGATGGTATATAGAGACAGAGGTGTGTGAACAATTGTGTGTGTATATGTAAAATCTGTGAGAGTGTAGTGTGTCAAATGACAGTGTATCTATACGTTCTCAGAAATTCAGTGCTCATCAACAATGTATATATATATCAGTGCATTTGAAAATCAAAAACCGAAGTCCCTTGTTAATATAAACCCTCAAAAGAGTACGTCAATCTCAGATATATATATAGGTATCACACATCACAAATTAAATCAATGAAACAATTTGCAACCATCGAAATCCTCAAGAATCAGAAATTTAAGGTTCAATAACAGTGAACATATTGAACAGTCCATCCATAATCGAAAATCCATTTTGAAACCTAAAACCTAACACAAATCAGTAAAAAAAAAAATCCTTGTAATGGTCTAATACACATGTTCAAATTCCCAACATTGAAATCTACATGTAACCATGCATACAGGAAATGTACACTGATACAGTGCGTATCAGAAAATTGGGAAATCCCTAAATTCGAGATGAAAATACATTAACAATCAATTTAAAATGGTTGGTAAGTGAAGTATCATACTGGTGCGTGTCAACCATGGTGTTCATGTCCGTGCAAGTGGATACGAACGTGTCTAAACACGAAATTTACAGTGTATAAAAAAGAACAGCACATCAGCCTCGTGCGTGCGTGTCGAGCCGTCGTGGGCTCGACACAGAGCTCGGGGTGGGTCGAGCTCGTGCATATGGGTTCGCCCATAGTAGGGCTAGGTGTCTAGGGTCCTGTATTGAGTCTACGTCGTGTCGTGTCGTGTCAAACAGTGAGTGTCAGGACGCAAAAATGGGTTCGCACGTGTCAGTAAAAAACCAGTGCAGCGACGATTTCTTCGTGCACACTGAACGAGGACCCACAAAATTTTGTGGGAGTCCTGTCAGTCACTAGGGCCACGTACACACCAATTTTGGTGTCACGAAGTGTCGTGTCCAATAAGAAATCGGACACGGGCAGCAGGGCACCCGACCGAGCCCCTATGCTGCGTGTCCAGCACAAATTACGACACGAAATCGACACCAAACACGACTCAGTCTTCACAAAAGTTAGTATACACATATAGATCAACAATTTCATATAATTAGTTTTTCAAAAATCGAAAATAAAATCCTTAGAGGCATTTAATCAAACACCTACACAACACTTATGACACGTGTCCGATACGGACACCAAACGGACACAAAATCAACCCAAACTTCAGGGACAACTAGGGGACTCCTAGATCTAGCCCTAAATGCAAAGAAAACGAAATATTAATGCATTTTAAAGGGTTTTACCTATAGGTGCAAATAGCAAGAAAAAGCCCCAAAATGAAGCGTTCCTCCTTGCTAGCTCGGATCCCCAAATTGCTCAAAATCTGGGATTACTCTCCACCAATAGTAAATAAATACTAATTAGGTCCTAATGCAAAAGACTAGGGTTAAAAGGAGTTAAAATAAAAGAGTTATGGAATGGCTCTTTACCTCTTTCTTCAAAGCTTAAAAAAATAATAAAAGAGGCAAGAACAAGGAGGATATTATTTATAGGGAAGGGGGAGCCCTAGTGGCTGGTCATAAAGTGAAAAATTAGGGTTAGGGTTTAGTCTAATGGTTATGGGCCAAGTTGCACTAGCTAACTAGCTCAAGTCCTTAGCCTATGGTCCAATGCAAAAATTCTCCTAATCTCTTCATGAAACTTAGCCAACTTAATCAACCAAGACCAACTTGAGTTAGATTAGGTTCCATACCATATTAACTAAGTCACCAAGGTCAAGATCAAAATCTAGGACAGTCTCTTAAGTCACAGCTTAGCAAAAGTCAAAATCGACAATCACCAGTGCAATAAAACATGAAATAATTCAAAGGGGCCAAATAACCAAAATAACCTCATGCTTAAAAGTAGAAATAAGTTATCCTAATGACATGTTCAGGCTCTAGGTCAGACAGTCACTAGGGTTTCACTTGCAGCACATCAAAATCACAAGTCATGACTTAAAATAGTTTTTAAATAGTTTAAAAATAATTAAAAATCACCAAAAATCATAATGTGAAATAAATACAATTAAATAATATTTATAAATAAAAAATTTCAAAAATACCCGTATTTCAGAAACTGGGTGTTACAGGTCAACTTCCTAGTCAACTCTGGTCAACTTTCTAGTCAACTCTAGGTCAGACTAGTATGACTTGAATAAGGAGTATATATTATAATATATATATAAGATATATATATATATATATATATATATATATATATAATATATCTATATAATATATATATATTTTCATGCATGCCTTTCTCTAATAGTAGGAAACCCTCATCACCTACTCTAAGTATTGCCTACACTAGATATCACACACACTATATATATATATATATATATATATTATATATATATATATATATATATATATATATATATATATTAATATATACATGCATGCCTTTCTCTAATAGTAGGAAACCCTCATCACCTACTCTAAGTCTTGCCTACACTATATATCCTAGTTCAACTTCCCAGTTTCTATTCTTTCTTAACCATAATATGTATATAACATGTATGAGTTCATTCAATCTTATGTATAAAGCATACATGGATACCTCACATGTATCCTATACTATAATATTTCTAATCCCAACTACACC
>JANAVB010020321.1:0-25449 GCA_029216955.1 Iris pallida | reverse complement strand
GTTATCTTTTCGAAACTTCAAACGGATCGCATTTTCGTGTCCGGAAGCTCCCGAAATCACAAAAATATCGAAACACGTTCATCTTTCATACAGCTGACACTCAAATAATTTTATAGAAAGTTACAAAAGAATTTGGCTTATTAAAATATATATTGAAAAGCTAACTTCAATACGATTCTTTTAAAAAAAGGATAAACTGGAATTCTAAGCTAAAAGTTATGCCATTCTAAGTTGCTTTGGTTAATAAATACATGGATGAATATTATGACGAATTTGAGTTGTTTTGGACAAAAGAACATATAGGCCAAGATACTTGGATACAAACATAGGTGTCCAAATGAAACTCATTCTAACCATCCTAACTAAGATCAATCCACTCTCTAACCATTCTAAAACTAATTTAAATATCTATTTAAACTATTATCATACATACATACACATGGGGTGTCCTAATTTGGGATCTATCAAGTAGGACACAAGACACATATCTAAAATCCTCAAGAGAGCTCCAAATGGCCTCAAATTTGAATCTAAATGGGACACATGCATGAGGATAGATCCTACAGATTCAAAACTAATTTATATGCAAAGAAAATCGATTTAGATGATGGGTTTTACCTATTGGGAGTGGAATCCAATGAAATCCTTTAGGACACGGCTCCGATACGAAGATCCCTTAAAGTGGACACTCCTCCTTGCACTCCTCTTCCAATCCTTGGTAGCACCCTTCCCTTGGAGAATGGGAATGATTGAGGGAAGGTTTGGTGAAGGAATGATTTGATTTGGAGATCAAATCAATGGGAAGGCTCTCTAAAATTAGGAAAGAACAAAAAAAATAAAAGAGGCAAGATTGTAATGAATAAAATGAATCATTCTCCCCTAAAGGTGGCTGCCATAAGAGTCCATTAGGGCTAATGGGAAATATCCTAATTGCCCCTCTCTAGTCTCATATGGTTAAGTCTAGACTAGGTTCAAGTTTGGGGTCAAAATGATCTAGTTTTGAGTCTCTAACTTAACCATTCTAACATGATAAAAATAGTTTAATTAACTAACTTAAATGTTTGGTTTTGTGGGCCATGTTTAACTTAATATTCGGTCCCATCTAGAGTTTAAGCTACCCGGGTCACAATACAAGTCGGAACGATACGAAACTCAAACCCGACTAAACAAATCCAATAAAACAATATTAAAAATATAAAATTTTCCCAAAATATTAAAATATGAAAAATAACCAAAATTATAATACATTAATTTAAATATTATTAAATAATCTAAAATTCACCAATTAATCAAAATCCTAAATAATTTAATGTCACAAAATGACCAAATTACCCTTAGCCTGAAAAGTTGTAAATAGTCATTCTAATCACATGGTTAGGTCCCAATGGTCATGGTTATTCTCTAGGCTCAACAGTTCTAGGGTTCACTAGCTAATACATCAAAATTATAATTCACCAATTTTAAATAGTATTAAATTAATTAAAAATTTCCATAAATCATAAATCCTATAATTAAATAATAACTTTTACAAAAGTTTAAAATTATCCTCATTTTAGAAAATGGGTGTTACAAATGTATTACAAAGTTCAATATTACAATTCTGGACATGTTGTGACTTGTATTGCTCTAAATAGGACTCATCTACTCTGTCTGAACATCTATACTTACCAGATACTCATGATATCAGGCGAGTACGTTCTCTGATCATTTCATACTTGTTAGGATTTATATTCTTGCTCTAGATTACTTTACTTGACGTTGTCACGTTGTTAACACGGATTAGTACTATATAGATCTTTATATTCAGATGTTATCCCCCTCGGGAGCATCGGGTACATTATGTCATTGCGTTTCACTTTCATCATGTACTTCTGTGCTTTCACTATTCATGTACACTCTTGTGATTCATGTACTCTTATGTTCACAGAGCCCTCATGTATAGCTTCATGTGCACCCATTTATGAGCCCCCATATAAAATATTGTACAATAACATAACTTGTCTGGATCCTTGTATTGATTGGGGTACGGGGAGTAAAAGCAGTCATTTGAACAATTCCAAACTAGTCATTGTATAAACTCTTTATTGTAATCATGTGCAAATTCAAGCCGTTACATGTCTATCTTGTACTCTACATCACTAGTCACTGATAGTTCTCTACTTATAGCTATTTACATTATAATTCTCCTCACTTTTACTACATGTACTTTCTTTCAGCGTTTCATGTATTTTACTCTATTGCATGCTTTATATTCCTGTCTTGATATGAAATATTGAGATTATGTGCTCGTTCCTATCCTGACTGGACCTGTTGAAAATATATAGAGGATGACGAGGACCTTTGCCCTACCTATTATGGAGCTGCCATAGATGACACCTGCAACTTGGACCTTCAGCAGGATCCATCAGCAGTAGAGGATGTCACCCCTATAGTTTAGGCTAGATAGCTTAGACTTCTATCTTATTTGGTTCTTGTCTCAGTTGGATACTTTTTGTTTATATTTGGGATCTTGTTGTTATTATGAATGTTTGTGGAGATGTCTTAGACACTTAGACTTCTTCTCATGTTTGTATTTTATTTGATGATTCTCATTATCTATCTATCTATCTATTTATCTATCTATCTATTTTATCGTACTTTTGCCTTAGTGATTGAGTTGATATTACTGTATTGTCCTCCGTTTAGAGTGTATATACTGTACAGATACCTTATAGTTGTTAGATTTGTGATCTAGGCGTTCTACCGTCGATACTGCGCTATAGGCTGGACATACCCACTTCTCGTGCCCCTACATTGGGTGCAGGTCGTGACACGGGGAAGCGTGCGCTTACCAATAGACGCAAGGAATTCAACCCAGGGCAAGATCAAAGCCTTAGGTAGCAGCAGACCTCAAGCGTATGAGGTGCTCCTAGAAGAAGGCACAACATATAACAAGTTTGAAATCGTGACGAGGGTGCGGGCTACACGTGCCACATACGCCACATCAAGATGTGCGCCTCTAGTTGTGACATGTGCGCCTGATGGGAGCCTCTATAAATCACGTTTAAGCGCCTCCGCACAAGGGTTTGATCAAACCCCAGAGTCTTCCAAATACACAGATGTGCTGCTGGCATAGAAACCGGGTCTGGGGGTACATACACTTGCATTCCATGACCTGTATCATGTGATCAATCACAAACGTAAAGTGGAAAGAATCACGACAAATACTACATACGAAACCCCATTGGGTGTACAAATGTGCTCTAGTATAGTCGTCAATAGTTGCTGCACAAAATTTACAGCAGTCCCAAAATGGCAGTCCATGTTTCAACGGATCCAACCTACTTCGTCATCCTTCATCGTTTGCTGCATATGTTGGAGATCCCGATGCATTGGATTTATACAACCCAAACCATGATCAGTAGTTTCAATAACGGCAAAAGTTGCCCAGAAGGAAAAATCTGCTTGAAAATTTAGATTAGCGACCTGAAGACTGAAGCGACTTGCTGCGTCATTGACGAGGATGTCTACTATAATATCCAGTTGGAAAGGCCTTCGATCCTTCAGCACATGATCGTGCTATCTACCCTCCACCAATGCTTCAAATATGTCAACGATGATGTGTGGTAAAAATTGAGTTGCGGACATTGACCACTTTAAGGGGTTGAGGTTTACTACACTGAATCTCGGCTGTTCCGAAAGAACCACCAGAGGAATTCAGGTGAAGACGCTGATGAGGAGACCGAGGCTCAAACCTCCTCCGAGGAGCCCATCAGAGTGCGTCTAAAGGAATGCCCTACGGTACCCACAGTTGAGACTATAGCTCCTCTGATAGTCTAATTAAAAGGAAAGCCACCTACCAAGAATGCCCTACGACGTCTGCAGTCTAGGCTACAATTCTTTTAGTGTGCGATTAAAAGGGAAGGCAATGAAGGAAAACTCTTATGTCAAGCCTATTGTGGTGAAGCTGTGCAGCCCGCCTCATCCTACTCCTTCCTTGCCTATCTCAGGTGCTGGATGTTGTGATCTTAATAATGCGATTGTGCTCAACTTTCTCGTATTGGACAGTGTAATCCGAGAGGACGATTTGTCATATTTTATTAATAAAGGAATGCCTTTGAACTACTCTTCCGATCTCTCTTCTTTTTTTCTATAACAAAATATGAGTTTATCGCTACCGATCCAAATCGCGTTTGTTTATTCTGTAAAACAAGTGCTCCCTGTACGTGGTGCTTATTTTCTAGTATCGGTGCAGAAGAAAAGAGAAGAACCCATCAGCTTTGGCCGAGTAGACGGCTCCCAGACTCATACATTTTGTGAGCCAGAACCTAAAGTCGATATAGTTCAGGCTCATCACTACACCCCATAAGCCAGGCACATCATCTGGAAGATGGAATATGACCTGGAAAGTAATATGGGTCTTAATCACGGAAAGGGTCCGCACTTGCCGATCAAGATTAATGTACCTAAAGACAAATCAGGCCAATATTACCAGAAAATATGCTATAGCCTCATATATGTCCCGCCAAAAGCGCCCGAAGTTTCGCGGCACAAGGAAGCAACGTACGAGAAGACCCCACCTACGACTCCAACGTCAGTATCGGGGAGGTGTTCCGTAGAACTTTATCGGTGAATATGACTGTAGAAGTTGAAAATATATAAAATATTACCATGCGCCATTCATTTTTGGCACCATGCTAAAATCATGAGATGGCGCACTAGATCAGATGGCGCTAAACTAAACATGGCACCAGCTACCATGATGCCATCTTCTTCGAGAAGCCAAAAGGCTGTCATCTTGACTGACAGCACGTAAGTCGAGGAAAATCTCATCGAATCTATAGTGTGCAGTGCTCGAAGGAATTGTCAGAGTCTTCATTATTGTAGTTGTCGTTTACTATGCGCTATGTAGAATTGGGACGAAGTAGACAGTACTTAACAGTTTTTAATAATTAGCGCTTTCCCGCAAATAGCGCAGGGCATGCGTTGTTCCTCAAATCAAGCGCCAATTTATCAAACCATCATCCAGAGGTAGTTAGATGATGTGGCGCACATGCTGCAAATCTCAAAAATATGCACATGATACTGCCCACGACCAAGCGTATCTCTTTCACATGATACCATCATCCCAAGCAGCAAAACCAACCATTCGCACGAATGGATGATGGAACGCCAATTGCAAGTATGTTCCAATTAGGATAACTGTTTGACAGTTATCTCAAAACTCTATATAAATAGAGTTCAAAATCACTTCACAAGCATCACTAATAATCACAATCTCCTGACCAAGTTGCTACAGCACTCTCCAAAGGCTTTCTTCTTCGACAACACGTCCAAGAGATAAAGTGATCCTCTTTTAAACAGATTCCTACATTTGCACTTCTCCAGAATCAAAATTGTACCTTTGTTCTTTTCTTTCTCATTTTGCAAACTAGTTTTCTTGGAAAACATTTGTTCTCGTAAACAAAATGACGACTCTACTGGGGATGACTTTCTCCTCTGACGAGAAAGTGACAACTCAATGTGATGTTGCATCGGTCGGCACGACGCAGAAGAATTTGGTCGTAAAAGTTGACCAAACAGCCTACGAAGCCATAATTGGTGTTGGGGTGCCATGTACGCATCCTATGTTGTCTCCAAAGATAAGAAGACTCGCGCTATCTGGACTCTAATGTCCTCTAGCGCGTCAATCATAGCTCCTGCACAAAACAAAGGAGAATGTTTTGCGCCACTCTACTAGTTCTTAACTTGGTGGGTGTGCGCCAATTACTGCCCCGGCGCCAATCAAGGGACAGTGCCATTTAGCCATCTCTTAATCCTTCCAAATCTTGACAATCACTGTCTCGACACCAATTAAGGGACTGCGCCCTGTTCTAAACTTGGTTGAGAGTTTACCAACCACTGCCTCTACGTAGAACAAAAGAAAATGCCCTATGGCTACTACCTATCCATCCCCAGTCCTGGACTTGGTAAAAAAACCTATCTGATTGCGCCTCTGTGATAATCAATGCAAGAATACTTCTGAGTAGAAACTTACTTCTCTTGGCAGAGAAATCAAATCAATGCCAAGAAAGTAGACTCTACTCAAAGGTCACTTCCTGCTGCCCATTTGTGCCACGCCAAACGAGCTGGAACAGTGTGTACAGAACAACAGGGCATCTTGTCCACTTCTTATCAAACTGGCCAGTGCCAATCAAGCCAAAGCCAGGATCTTCCTACCTTGCGCATATCAAGATCAAGGCAGGAAAAACTGATGGTGTCTCAGACCTACAAGCAAGTGGCACATAACTCTGATATCCGCTGTAAATTTCCTTAATTTTTATAAATTTTTATTATATTTAATTATAAAGTAGTGACGTTTGTATATTTTAATGTAAATTGATGTATAATTTTCCTATAGATCAAAAACTAACAATAAACTTATTTCTTAGTATTTTGCTCTCAAAGTTTGATACTAAAACATTTTATGTGGTAAATAGGGAGTTTATAAATTTTTATCATTTATTTTTGGTACTTTATGGTATTTTCCTATTTATTTAATAATTTAGTACTTAATTATAAAAGTTTTAGATATAGCAAAATAGCCCACAAACATTAACTGTAGTATTTCTTGCACATATTTTACTGAAATAATTTCTTTTATGTAATTATTTAGTTTTAGAATTTTTAGAATTTTTTAGAGTTTTAACATAAATTTTAGTCATACATGTATATTATTGTGTTTAAATATTTTTAGGACTTTTATTCTGTGATTAAGCATATATGTAATATAGTAGGGCTATATATAAATACCCTATATAGTTATTTCAAAAAAAAAGAAAGCAAAAGGGGACATAAACTCCTCTGCACTGTTCCCTTAGGAACAGTATAGAGCCAAGCCCAATATCCCTGCCAAACAGAAGAAAAAATGCTCGAGTGGAGATTAGATTAAATCGAATCTTGCACGAATCTTCCCCAGATCTTCCCCAGGTCTTCCCCAACCTAATCCTCCATAAATTCTCCTAAACCCCAACCAAATTTCTGGGGTGATTGGATCCAATTCGATCCCAATTTGGATTTAAATCCCCTTACAAACACATTCGAGTAGCGTTGGATTTCATTGAAATTATCCCTCAATACACCACCCCAACTCCAATACTTCGACCCGAACCTCCCCAAAGCACTCGCGCCTCGCCCCAATCACCTTCAACCATCCATCACTGCCACACGCACCGTCGAAGATTACCGGACCAACCCAAAGATAGAGCAAGCTCTGTTCTCTACAGAAGTCAGGTACTCGTGTTCATTATCCTCTAACTTCTTCATCTCGCAGTCAATTCACGAACCAATCAGCTTGTTATAAACCCAACATATACGACTACACGACCTAACAAAAATTTTAATTTTAGAGACCCTAAACCCTAGACAAAACGAGTCGAAAACTCAGCGAAAAGCAACATTGATATGCTCTGTTTATAATAGTTTTGATACTATTTTGGAAGAAAGATTCCAACTAGTTTATTATAAATTCTCCAAAATTAAAATAATATAGTTACAACTAACCTATAGGGCTTTAAAACCATTTTTACAGAAGTTGATTTCTTCGACTATGCACCGAGAAATCGGTTCCCCAAAATTGATAAAAACTCGATTTCCAAACAGTAAAATTTTAATAAAATTTTCTAATACGACGTGCGTCCCGAAAAATCGGGCAACGTGGTCATGAACGAAAAGCATCAAAAGGTGCGTATCAACTTCGCGGACGTGTGGGATTCGACGAAACTCGATTTTGTTGTACGTATGTGACAAAATCGAAGCGTATCCGTCGAGATACCCTATCGGCCCCTTTACAAACTAGGCCATAACTTTGTGCACATTCGTCGTATCGAGATGAAACTTGCACCAAAAGGACCGTATCATTTTTTAGTCATGTATGCCAAGTTTGGTCTGATTCTGAGAAGGTCGACCGAAATGCCTTTTTGGCGGGCCTGCGACTGGATCCAATGGACGAAATTGTGTACGGTCCACCGTAGTACAACTTTGGACATATGGTTGGGTTCGTCTCGTCAAACCGGACCCGTAAACATATAGTTTGATGACTTTAGAGATCGTAGGTACTGGCACGCTTTTTGGTACAAAATGAGTCCAACTATGGACATTATTTTGACCTAAAATTACTATTTTGTCCCTATTTCTTGAACTAGATTTTTGGGCAGGCATTTCATGACTATCTTTTACACCAAGAACATTCTTGATGTTGTTTCAGCATCCGGAGCTGTTTGCGGATTGTGACTTCATTTGCTGACGATTTGACTATTGGATTGCTACTACTTGCACCATCCTCAGGCAAGATACCTTGCCCCATACTCTGTAATTATTTAGATTTATTTTTGTTATTTATATTTAGTTTATATTTCTATTGTCAGTATTGTATCACTGTGCGTCCAAGTCACACTTGGGTCCAAGCGACTGTATTGGTCATTTTTACTGTTTTTATTCTATTTGCATTGGCTCAGCTCTAGTGACCACCGATTGATGTTGAGGTATTGGTATATCTCATATGGCCTTGACACATGATTACCACATGATGTGAATCACATGTAGGATACGTACTCGTGTAGTCAGCTGGCCACCGATACGTGTGAGGCGTGCGACAGTTAGGAGCAACTGCCAATGGAATTGCATGCTAGTGTATTTGACAGTTACTAGAGGTTCATATAAGCCATGGATGTGACCCTACTAGACATTGGGTGGGAAAATAGTTTTTTAACGTATGGGCCATGAATACACTTTCCTACTCATGATCCTGCTGGCCTCTGACATTCGATGGATGTTATGCTTTGATGTCCCTGGTATCCCTTGAGGGACCATACTGATCCCCATGTAGCTAGAGTGCCCATGCGTTGAAGGTTTGTTCTTAACTGCATTATCACTGTAGAACGGTTAGGCTCCCTATTGCATACAGCTTTCTTTTTATTTATTATATATCACAGTTTATATGGCATGTTCTTTATGTATCTTATTACGTCCCTCTGAGGACCTGGTGATCTCTCCAGGTGTGTACTTTCCTGTCTTTTCGCAGGTGCTCTAGGCAAGATCGTGGTCTCCCTTTTCCATCGAGGAGGATTGCTCTTGGATCGTCCAATGCTATTTTTATCTATCATTTCCTTGTATTGTTCTTCTCACTTAAATGGTTGGTAGTGGATACGTCTCCGCCCAACTTTTGTACCAAATGATAAACTCAAAGCTGATTTTTATTAAACATTATTTCTTAATGTGGATGAGATAAGTTGTCATGGTTTACTGTATTTTACAGCTTATGTATACATACGAGGTTTCCATATCTTGGAATATTCTTCGTATGTGTACAACTGGCATGTCTACGTACTTAGTCCTAAGTATTTTGGGACTGGAGCGTTACATGTTTTTGTGGTGGCCAATGCAGGTCAGGTTTGTCGTCTCGGTTACGTTACGGTATCGAACGGGCCTGCATATAGGATTCGAATCTAGGTATCTTATCCACTTGCTTGATCTTCTCCCTTGATCCCAATTTTGAACTCTCGTCCGACTATCTTGATTTTCGTATGCTTGATTCCTTTCCACTGTAAATCTTAATTTTTTTTCTTCGTGCTTGATAGAGAGGTTAGATGACTCATACTAGTTATACGTGTTATATTGCTCAATCACCCTATTAGTTGACTCTTATAAGTTGGGTAGTTTGTCTCACACGTACGGCCTATCGCCCTATGTACTTATAACCCATTAATGAAGTATAACTGGGTGGCATTAAATATATGCTAGTGTAGGAAGATATGTTTACCTAGACTAGTGGTCTATATACTATTGGTCAACCAAGGCCTGAAAAGAGAAGGTAGTAGGACGACTATATAAGCACGAACATCGGATAAGGCTTGGATTCTTAAGGAACTCAAATTACTTGTGCCTTCTTTTAGTCGTAAATCTAGCGTACTATATTTTGACTACCTTGACAAACGTTGATGTTATAGCCTAGTTTTGCAAGCTTATTCTTTATTGAGCTTGTTCAGGACATATGTTTACTAGGGACGCCCACTAACATATTGTCTAATTAGAATCGGTGTATTATGGTCTGATCAACCTTAGTGTACTTGGTTCGCTCTTCACATGATTATCCCATGTGGCTTGAGATATACATGTCTTTATGATCTCGTCCGCACTGCCTTGACAACTCTCTCTGAATTACTAAATCATCCTTGGAAACCCGTGTTCGCGTTTGATTCCCTCTTCCTTGAACTCTTTATTATTTTCACCATTACTTACTGTGGAAAACAAATGCTCATATTTGAGGAAAGATAGACGCATAATGTTTCCCTTAGTTCGCCATACCACCTTTGTCCATGAAAAGCTATATGTACACAAGTGTAGCAACCACCGGCCAACCCATATGACTACATCCTTGCCTTGAGATACTTGTCCTCCCCTCGACCCTAAAACTAATATCGTGACCTTCTAGTCATTTGAATTTGAGAATGATTAGGGTCTTACCTTTGGTCAAAATACCAACCTAGGAGACAATCTATTCTCAAGGAACCAATTATTGTGAGTCTCTAATTTTTTTTTCTTGAATCTTGCTTTAACTAGCAACCATATGCCTTAACCCAACTCTTACTCGAATAAGCCCACAGTTTAGACACGAGAGGAATAGACAGAAACAAGGACAAGCATTTACCATGACTATGATAGACACCATCCCAAGATTTAGGATCCAACGGATGTTATTCTAGGTATACAATTTTATTAATAAAGAAATGACTTAGCTTTAGAATAACACCTTCACTAGCTTAGCCAATATCTGTAGCATAATACACCATCATATTGATTTACTAGATATCAACAACAATGCATGAGCACTATATTCGACACCATTAGATACCTTATGACCACAATCTGGCAGGCTTAACACAAATAAAGTTTATGACTTAGCCGTTAGAGAACATTGATATGGCGTGCCTTAGAGTTCGTTACCTCCATCGATAACTCTTGTATACTATGGAGGAGTGGATCATTCTATTTTATCGACTCGTGTACCTTTGTACGAAGTCATTTTCCATTTATTAGAATTCGGGGTACGATCATCGAATTTGATCCATATCTGCTGTATCACATTATCTATTACATCGTGTCTGATTCTTCGTTATCAAAATTCAAGGTACGATATTACGACTTTGATTTCCTAACTTCATTCATCCTAGAATCATGCCTTGGTGTAATTTCTAGAAAGTAATTTTTGAAGTGTATAGATTATGATTCCCTCTAAATTTTAGGATTTACTAGATTATTGAGTGATCAGGATAAGTTTGTTTCCACTAGGAAGATAAATTAGTGCCTCATGAACACCCACTCTCTATTTAAGTCATTTAATGTCCCCTACCGTGACATCGATATTCGGAGCACGAGACCAGCTATTTCATTTCAAAAAATTTTACATGCGAGACCTAGACAAGTCCACCATCATTTAGGCATATCATGTCCTACTCAAACATGTACCCTTGTATTCTATTTTCATAATACGACTTTTAAGCCGAAGATGCTAACTATAAACGTTACCGTAATACCGATATACTTTCCTACTTCAATTAGAGAACCTCGACTCAAATCTTTCGATCCAATATATGGTTGTGATCTACTCAAAGCCCTCTACGCACATGCTACTAGTGTATCACCCAATTGAGGCCCCATGTGCTACTTAAACTCAAAAGTCACAAAAGACGTATTTTTGGGCTTAAGGAACCTAGTTAACCAATCCAACTAGCAAATGATCCATCCACGTGAGTTCGAACCTATTCTAGGTTATCCTAACCTAATAAGAATAGTTCATGTTGATTTATCAAATATTGTCCAGCCAATATAGATTAAAACCTAGGATTCATTCAATCAAAGATTGATGTCCAATTATGGAGTCCATTAAACCTCAGTTAAACCCATCCATGCATATCGTCATATTTGGGCTATAAGAAACCAAACCTTATAAAATATATCCCTACACCTATTATGTAGTCCCTATCTCTTGGTCCACTAAATCTTATTTCATATAATTCCCTAATCGTATCTCTTTGCGGCTTATGTTATGCAATGAATAGAATTTTGCTGCACTAACTTGTTTTCGGTTATGCTTGACCAAGACTCTCCTACTGCCTTGAGGAAACGTGATGAATACATGGGCAATATTAAGTAAATAATACATAGGCTTTCCATAGAGTCCATGGCTATGATTAGAAGTACCCTATATCCTCATATATCTTCTTGAAACTTGAGCTTCTTAGAAGTCATATTAATGTTCTTTCCTTGATAACTAATTTTCGTAAGTTGGGTAAAACCTTGAACTTACTATACTCTTTCTTTTTGAATGGGATCTCAAACTTGGATTTCATCTGTAACCGTTCTTCCATATATTTGGAAGTTGCAATACGATCATCATATCGCTTTATATCCCTTTGCTCGTGCGGTTAGATAACCGCGGTAAAAGATTGCCACATATGTTCTTCAAATTCTGTTCTATCATAGAATCGTGTCTTAGTTTCAATTTTGAAAACGAAGTTCTCGTATAGGCAATCCTCTCTAATAATGTAGGGTTCCTTTGAATTAACAAAGAATTGGGATAAATTGGTTCCAATTGAACTAATAAACAATGGTTCATAACGTCCACTCATATCCATATTATTTGGCACCCTCGACTGTGACTTTGTTATATCGAGCACAACACCAGCCTTTTTCTTCCAATAAAGTTCACCCTCACGGACTAGACCAGTCAAGCCACACACACGATATACATGTCCCATAAACACACCATTCTGTGCTCCATTTCAATTACACCAGTGTATGACGTAACTCCCTTAGAATAAACCATATATGCTAATTTCTATCCCTATTAATCTTAAACCATACAATATCGACCCATTCCCTTAACAAAATGAAAACCCATGATCCATTCAAGACCTATTACACTAAGATGTATGGATTCCACCCAAGCAAGCACCTGCCTCCAACACAACCCCATACACCGACCCTACACGTACTAGTCATTATGACCTAAGGATTCCAAATACTAACCTAATTATATTTTATAGCAAGGTTCTGCACTTTCTATAGATTCTCATCTCTTGGCCATAAATTTGCTTCCCCCTAAGTTCTTCGACCTCACTTCTCGACTACCCATGTTAGTCAAAAAGTGAAATCCCTTGAATCGACACGTTCTGGTTATATTTGAACATGGGATGCCTATCTTATAAAAATATGACCCAATATAAACAAAGTTATATTGTAATAATCCTCATATAGAAGTTATTGACCAAGATTGCTATGACAATTTCTGGGCTCACTTAGAACCCATGACTGTAGCCAGAAAGTGTACAACATTCTCGTACCTATCCTTAGAAATGTCATTATCAGAAGTTTTGTCATGACAAATTTTCACCGGTAGCCAACTTCTATAAGTTGGATAGAGTCTTGAAGGTAGATGTCACGCCCCAGAACCAGAATACTGGAGAGCGGGGGAATGACTCAGCCAGCTACGTATTACGGGTAGATGAATACCGTATAATACGATCAATGCTGTCTAACCAGACGAGGGGGTGCATACTACATAAAAGTCTTACTATGGTCACTTCACATCTATTGTCCTCAATCATTCAAACAAGAAGCAAAAATAGAGAACATGTAAGATAAAGCAGTAAGGCGTCCCAAATGCTTAGTCAAAATGTTCTTGAGATCTGGCTTTACAAAACATAGCCAGATGGTATAGTAACATATACACAATTGTTATCAGCTGTAGTCTGACTTAATTACAATTATGTAAAAGTAAGTACAAGACAATCTGACTAACATGTCGGTGCCAAACGGCTAAGTATGATGTAAATAACAAAATGAACGGTGGAGTAAGGAACCCACTCGAGTCCTCCTGCGATCATTCCCCTAGTATTGACCATCTTGGAGGTGGAAGTAAGCTGAGTCCTCGGGAACCGGCTCTAAATTTGGCCATGCAAAACCAGAGAGGTTAGACCTCTAATAGCAAGTACCACAAGGAAGCACGATATGAAGGATTAAACCAGTAAGTAAGAGAATATAATAATAGATCTCTGCTTTCCACTAGGATTCACATAACATCACGACACTTCGAACCAACCTCCGAACCAAATAAGGACAGAAGTTAGCCCGTTATGTCCTGACATTCTGATCATCTCAGTTAGGCAACAGAGTAGGTACAGTACAGAAACAAATCATCTTGAATGGCCAATCAACTCCTACGGCTTGCTATTGTGAGTCCAGAGTTATCCTGGACTTATGCAAATAGGGATTCCTCAGTTCTTACTATGTGCGAGCAAGGCTAGTATATCCAGTCAATTAATTACTGTTTGCCATGAAATATAAAAGAACAGAACAATTATCGGAGGACCGAACTTTTACTTCACGTTACAAACTCGCTTGTACAAAGAAAGCCTAGAAACGAAAACCTAGGTACAGCAGTCTAAGTACAATTGTTTATTTTAGATTCTGGGGGGTGACGATAGAGGCTCGAGAAGGCGACGACAGCCCTGCCATACTCCTTGGACGATCGGTATGCAGCCTTGGCTCCCTGTGAAAAGGTGGTAGGCGTTGACGAATGAATGCTCTTCTTGCTCCTCTGTTGCTCTTCTGGCTTCTCTTTCTCTCTGTGTACTCCTTCTTTTTGACTATTGGGGGGGTCTCTCTGTATATACGTATTTCTCTCTCTGAAATTGTCTATCTATAAGGGAATGGCACCTTGCTATTTATAATAGTGGAATATGATCATTAGGGTTGCCAATGATTAGCTTATGGAGATGGTGGCGGCTTGAAGATTGGTCCATCTTGGCTATTCGTTTTAATTATGATGAATCTGGGCCATTAGGTGTAGATTGCACCAAATCCCATGAGCAATTAATGCTGATTGAAATAAATCTTGCTTACGCTGATCTTCTGATATCTGCGAATAAATCAGATTTATTCTTCTGCCACGTGTCCGAGATTTATTGGGATCTGACCCAATTTTAATGGCAGCAAATCTGAGAAATTAATCGGTTTAGGACACGTGTCCTAGGAGCTGCTGGGGGGAATCTGGACCGCATAAATAGTGAGCCGCATACGAATGTGAGCCGCATATGAATATGAGCCCACGTGTCAGGGCTGTATGGGCAGTGGCCTTTATTTAAGTCCTCTAACCATAGAGGAGTAATCCTTGTGGGCCGTATAGGTATATATCTGCCTGGGCCGCATGGATATGATCTTCGTGAACCGCATGAGAAATCTTCGCTCGATCCGTATGAGGCTTTCATAGCCTGAGCCGTATAGGATGGATTCACTTCGGAGCCGCATGGGAAGTCCTTTGCTCGAGCCATATGAGGCTCCTATAGCCTGAGCCACATAGGATGGATTCACTTCTGAGCCGCATGGGAAGTCCTTTGCTCGAGCCGCATGAGGCTCCTACGGCCTGAGCCGCATAGGATTTACTCTGAACCGCATGAGAAGCGAGCCGCATATGGATGCCCACATGGCAAGGCCATGTGGCATTCTTATGGCTCTCGGGGGATTTGTGTCAGAGATTTCTTTCCTCTTCCCTAGAGATTCATCATTATGGCAAAGCCATAATTACCTGCCTTTGGTGTCAGGGCTGTCCACTTTTCAGAGGGGTCGGCCGTCATAGAAATTAATGCTGCGTGGGTGGAGGGGGCGCTATCAGGCCACGTGTCTTCTGAGCCACATGAAACGTTTTGGGCCGCATAGCTCCTTGTGCCGCATGATACCCTGAGCCACATGGACTTTCAGCGCCGCATGGGTCTTTCCTGGCCGTATGAGTCATTTTCTTTAGTATTTTTCATGCTTCTACAGGACCCCCTTCAAAGTTTTCAATTTGTAAAATTGAAATACTTTGAGTAAGAAGCATGGCCAGGTTCCTCTAGCCGTATATGGAATTCTGACCGCATAGAAGTCTCGACCGCATAGATTATTCAGCCGCATAAGTGACTTAGCCGCAGGAGACTGTTCAGCCACATAGCTGCTTGCCACGTGTGCAGGTCTTTAATTTCCTCAAATTCGTTTCAGCGCCGTCTTAGGAGGGAATCCCAGAGTCAGCTCATTAAATCTTTCGGATTTGACGCCTTGGGTGGATCTTGGAGACGAAACCCAAGGAGGTCGGTTGCGCTCTTCATGAGTCGGTCATGGCCCACGTATCCTCCTTCTTCCGTCTTCCTATAAATAGAAAGAGTTTGAAGAGAGAGAAGTCTTCTTTGTTTTCTTTCTTCTTCCTCATACCTTTCCTATCTCGATCGCTCTTCTCCTCTTTTGATAGTTAATGGCTCCCAAGAAGACCGTGGCAGTAAAGGGGGAAGAAGGCGACCTCTACTTCCACCTCGGCTGCGGCTGCTACTCCGTCCATCGCCGTACCTGATGTTCATCCTGACGTTCACCCCCCCATTACTGGTAAGGGCAATGCATGAGTTAAAGAACCCCAACCGCCATGGTTACGTTGCATACTTTATGCACGAGCCTTTGTGAATCGCATGCTTGCCCTATGGCTGAGCTGCGAGCCGTATAAGAGAACTACCGCGTCTGTATGCGTACCTTGCTGGCGAAGCCACATAGGTGACGCTAAACCGTATAGACCTTTTATTGTATGGAGCCGTATGAGATTTCTGAGAGTCTCATGGGGCTGCATGGATGTCTTCTTGAGCCGCATGGGGTTCGAGAACACCCAATCGGCTCTCTCTTGTTTTATCCCTCCGTTTAACTTACTTTTCTCTGTTTGTTCTTCAGTGAACCTGCCGGTTAACGCCGCTGGAGAACTCTTGGTGGGTAGCGCTCAAGCCGCTCTCGGCTATAGGTATGACCATATTGTCCAGTATATGGCTGACCAGTTTCCGAGCGATGAGCCTACGGTTAGATTGAATGCCATCAAGAATCAGTCTTTTCACTTCCTTAACGCTATGATGAACTCTGGGAAATTTGAAGGAGAGTATTTGAAGCCTGCGTTCTTTTTTGGAGACGCCTTGACCGTGGAGAACGATCATGTCCTGGAGGTGTTGGAGGACTGGAACTTTGTTTCTAACGGGATAGCGATTCGCATCCCTCAAATGGAGCGACACTTCCCGCTATCTTGGTTTAATATGCTCCCGTTAGATCGAAAGATGGGAGAGACTTTAACCCCTACCAGAGGTGGGATGTTTATGGGGAACATCCATTATAATAACCATATGAGTCTGTGATCGTCGGCAAAGTGCACACTAGTTGTTCTGTAAAGGGGTTGGTCCCAGGTTCTTTCTTGAATGTGGCGGGCCCTAATTTCTCATTCTCTACCGCCGATACTTTTATAAATCAGCTTGCTCGGAAAGGCTCCTATCCCGTTGGTCGGTTGACGTTCCCTGGTTGGGTGCACTCTGTTCCTTCGTGGATCAATTTGTCTATTTGGATCTTGCAGAAGTATGAGGCCTTTTTGTGTGAGATTGGCCTGTACCATGCTATCCGAGGTACCAGTCATGGCTTGTCCATAAACAAGAAGCTGTTCATGTCTCTGCTGGAAATGTATAATTGCCGTACGGGGGACCTTTTACACACCCGTGGGGGAGATGGGACTCGCGCTACATGAGATGCACGCGGTCTCTAAGCTTCCTTGGGGGGACGAAGCATTTGAAGCGTATACTCCCACTAATGAGGAACTCGAAGATCTGGAACGGCGGTACCCTGGCTTTATGGCACTTTACCAGGAGATCTTGTGCCATTATAGCACATATTATCAGATGACTCGAAAGGATAGTAACCTGGAAGGGAATGCTCCCTTCACCAGAGATTGGGTGCACTATCTCTTCTCGACAGATGCCTTTGGTAGAGTCATCTCTCGTCGCCCTCGATCTCGGGAAGCGGTTGAGGGCTCGGTGTCGTCGGCTAAGGGAGTGGCCATTACCAGCGACAGATTCGGGAACCAAACTGATACTTTCGATTACTTTTACCAGGATACTCAGGAGCTGTCTGAGAAAGCACTTTTGGCAGGATTTTTGATGATCTGGCTATGAAACTGTGTAGTTTCGGGAGGAGCCGGTTCTATTGAGAGAATTAGTTGTAACTTCATCCTTCCGGCTGTGAAGTTAGTTTTACGAATCAGGTTAGCTCTTCTTCCGGCCATGTTGTGCAGCATACACCGTAGCCTTCGTACCTTCACATCCAAAATCATTGCTCGCGACGTGGCCATGGATTTTGAATGAACTGAATTGCCTTATCACTATTTGATGGGGTGGCTGCTGATACATTACCCATCTTTGATGAGGCCGGGCTCTGAAGACGGTGTGACTGATGATGACGCATTTATCTTCCGCTATCGTGACGAGCCTTGGGAGTGTGAAACTATGCGGAGTTGTCGGATGGCATTGGCTAGAGCAGATAAGTATCATATCTTCGTATCCGTCCCTCGCTTTACTGCCACGGACATAGAGGCTGTTCATATTGACGGTATCGTGCCCCCTCGACATCTGGATGGCCAGATGCTATTATGGTTGCGTAACATTCGTCCTGCACATCTAGTGTACCGTAACCGTAATGCTGTTTTTCTGGAGCCTTATCTGCCTAGCAGGTTTGTCCGGCAGTTTGGATACAGCCAACTTTGTCTGGACAACCCCAGTCCTTGCCTGGGTTATGTGGGTAGTCTTCTTGATGGTATCAGAGCTTGACAATATTATGATTCGTTCCACACTCGCACCATTTTCCTCGGTCCCTGCCATTAAGGAGTCAGTGGAGATCTTGTACATAGCAGCTCTGTATCATGTCATGGCGAATAAGCCCCCAGTTGGTTTTAATCCGGGTACCAATTTTATTGTTGGTACCAGTCTGGAGGAAGGTTCTCAAGGGGCCAAGAAAAGAAAGGTTAGGGCCGAAGTGCCAGAATTGGATTTCGCTGCTGAGGGTGGAGAAGGCAACCAGTACGATGAAGATGACTCTATCCTTCCAGTGGTAGGCGCAGAAGTAGATCAGTCGCATGTTTTGTCAGATGAGGTGCTGAGGGATCAGTCTCTTGTTGCGCCTGGTTCTACTCCGAAACGTAGCAGGCAAGTCTCTTCTATAGGCCGTGTTTCTCGATCCCAGAAGTTGGTCGCGACCACGCACCGTCCGCTGGCCATAAAAGAGGGTGGAGAAGAAGTCAACCCTGTGTCAGAGGTAACAAAACTTCTCTTGATCCCTTCCCCCTTCTTTTCTTTGAGTTTCAATCCAAACCGTCTTCGTTCCCTCTTTTACGTGTCGGGAGAAGAAGAAGAAGAGTTTCAGGATGTTGAGGCGGCGACCCAGGGTGACGGGGACTCCCCTGAGCCTGCTCCTATTTGAAAGAACGCAGATCAATCTGTACCCTCCCTCGAGGTGACGGGGACAGGGGACGTGACTGAGTTTAACTCGGGATCGCGGATGAGGGGACTATGCCAGTTGTGGATGAGCCACGGCCTTTATGCCCTTTCCCTGGTAAGATTAGCCGAATCTTAATCCATGAGGAAGCCTATCTGCTCTATCATCATGTCCTTCGGGTTACGTCGATTGATTATTATTCTGGGCATTCAGGTCCTGTTCCTCCAGTGCCGAGGATGGACGTTACTGAGGCAATCCCAATCGAAGGGGCATCGGTGGACAGAGGTGTACCCCCTCACTGTCCGAATCGTCTTGATGGGCCTTCCGGGGGCCCATTTTTAGTCGAGCAATTCTCGAGGCCATCGGGGCAGGGAAGGATGGTCCTTGCATCATCCTCTACTCCGATGGCTTCGAGAGTCGAACTCTCTTTCCTGCCAAGCATCCAAGCTCTTCTGGTGGCGGAAGACGAGTTGGCCGCTATACATGCATCTTTCCTCTCAGAATCTGTTCCCTCGATGGCGACCTCTAGCGTTACTCCTCCGACGTGGCCACTCCGGCTTCCCCTGACGCCCTCCTCTGCTGAGGTTTTGGACGACGCGTTGCAGGACGTGGTTGCCAAGTTTCATCATCATTTGAAGAGGGGAATCGAGGCCGCTGTAGACAGAGGGACCTCTTTTACCTTGGCCCGACAATGTGCCCATGATCAAATAAACATCCTTAGGGATCTTCTGATGATGCAGGGATAGCTTTGCTTCTGGAGGCGAAATTGCTGGAGGCTGATCAGCTGATGTCCGAGCTTTGGGCATTGCGGCAGGTTGATCTGCCTACTGTGATAAACGAGGAGCGGGTTTCCCTTATTGCTGTTATAGAGAGAACCAGAGCGGCTCGAGATAAGACCAGACCGGGCGTGCTGAAGGATCTCAGTGACTTAGCTGATCGGTATGATCAACTGAGTTATGCGAGTGAAAACGTCATAGCTCGGAAGGAGTCTGTCTCTCGTGAGATTACTGAGACACGGGAGCAGATCCTTGCGCTTCAGAAGAAGTTGGCTTTCTTGGAGTCTGAACTCGAGACTACCCGCAATGACAGGGCACTGATTGTTCAGGAGGCTGACAGGGTTACTCAAGCTTCGACTGACCTGGAGACTGCCTTGAAGAAATTGGAAGATGACTGTCAAGCGTTCTTGGGTTTGGATAATGAGGAGCATTTATTCCAGGAGGCCTAGCGTCGTGCTCGGCAACGGATCGAACGGAGGACTACCTCAGTAAGAAATCGCCTCCTAGAATTGAGTGATGCTGAAATGTAGTCGACTTTTTCTTCTTGTTTTGTTTCTGTTTTCTTTCTTTCTGAAGAGGACATGATCCTGAAAGTATGTAATGCTTTTTTCTTCCTTTAAATAACGAGTACTTACAATTCTACCCTTTATTTGTATTGCTTGCTGCGCCTGGGATATTGTGGTAATGTTTATCCCGTATAGGAGATATATTTGTGGACCTGTTACCCATGGCGTACCCATGGGGAGTTTTGATCAGGGTACCTGAAGCAGCCATAGTGAAGTGGTCATAGGTGCTCTAGGTATTTGAGAAAAAAGGAAGGCCATAGAGCAGTTGGGCTCCCGGGGCCTAATGAGGTGATAGATTTGTGCTGAGAAATTTAGCTGAGGATATTTGTGGGCCTATTATCCTTGGCGCACCCTGGTTTTAGGGCACGGATAATAGGATTAAGGGGAACCGACATACTTGCTCAGAGGTGACGAGGACATGGTAAGTGGGAAGGTTTTTTAACGTCGAGTCTTCCTACTCAGAGGTAATGAGAACATGGTAGGAGTGAACTCGTCGGAGGAATCAGAGGACATTTGTGGACCTATTATCCTTGGCATACTCCGGTTGTGGGTACAGATAATAGGTCGAAAGAGGATCATCATACTTACTCAGAGGTAATAAGGACATGGAAAGTATGAAGGTTTCTTCGACGGAGCCTTCCCATTCAGAGGTAGTAAGGACATGACAGGAGTGGGCTCAATGAAGGAGGGTACATAGAACAACTCAGAGGTAATGAGGACATGGAAGTTCTACGTAGGGGGTAATTTTTTTTGGCGGAAGTGGGACGACTCAGAGGTAATGAGGACATGGCCGTCTTGGAAGTTTGTGGACCCGTTACCTTTGTTGTGCACCGGGAGTACAGGTATTAGATCATGAGGGAGGATCTCTTGTAGTAAGAAAGTTCAGCGGTATGGTTATACATGACTTTCTTTCAAAAGAGTGACCAGGATGTAAGTTCATGGGTACCGACGGGTACATAACTCGACAATGTTGGAATCAAAGTGTAAGTTCAAAGGTACCAGCAGGTACATGATTGGAAATTTAGGATATCTTTGTAGAAGAAGGGCATGAGTTCAGCGGTACACGCGGGTACGTGACTCGGAAATTTAGAATATGGTGAGTGCAAGTTCAGTGGTACCAGCGGGTACGTGACTCGATATTCTGGAAAACTATGAGGGTGAGTTCAGTGGTATCAGCGGATACATGACTCGAGAATCTGGAAAACTATGAGGGTGAGTTCAGTGGTATCAGCGGATACATGACTCGATAATCTAGAAATTTGTGGAGCGAGTTCAGTGGTACCAGCGGGTACGTGACTCAAAATCTGGAAAATGTTGTTTAAACATAGTATTTCTTCAGGAACTTGCCGTTGACTGGCAGCATGAGCAAGTCTCCATTTTGTTTTGCGAGGCGGTAAGCACCGTTGGAGAATACTGTCTCTATGATAAATGGACCTTCCCACTTTGGCTGGAACTTGCGGCGGTCTTGTGAGTCTTGACCATCGGCCTCCGGACTGCTAAGACGAGATCGCCCACCTGAAATGTTCTAATTTTGACCTTCTTGTTGAAATCTCCAGAAATGCGTGCTTGGTATAACTCAATTCGTTGTTGAGCTAGGAGGCACTTTTCATCTAAGGCCTCTAACTCTTGCAGTCGACGTCGGTAGTTGTCATCCGTTGTCAATTGATAAGTGAGGACGACGCAGAGTGAGGGTATTTGAGTTTCTAACGGGAGAACCGCTTCACTCCCGTACACCAGGGAGAATGGTGTATTCCCGGTGGCTGTTCGAACTGTGGTGCGATAAGCCCATAAGCATTCACCGAGCTTCTCGTTCCAATCGCGTTGTTGGAAGAGATGAACTTCTTGAGGAGTTTGACGATCGTTTTGTTGAACGCCTCTGCTAACCCGTTTGCTGTTGGGTTGTACGGCATCGAAGCGATATTCTGAATACGGTGTTTATCACAAACCGATAGAATACGTGGCTTACAAACTGCGGGCCATTATCATGGATGATCCTTATGGCAGTCCAAAGCGGTAGATGACGTAATACTTAAGGAAGCTGATCACGTTCGAAGTCTTGACTTCTGCGAGAGGGACAGCTTCCGCCCACTTGGAGAAGTAATCCGTGATCGCAAGTATGAAGCGATATCCTCGGAGAAAGGTAGAATGATTGGACCAATGATGTCCATTCCATATGCTTCGAATGGCCAGGATGCCACCGTCGGATGTAAAAATTCGGATGGTTGATGAATGAAGTCCGCGTGGACTTGGCAAGCTTTGCACTTTCTAGCATAATCGATCGCATCTGCCACCATTGTGGGCCAATAATAGCCCATTCGGCGAAGGCGATCTTGTAGTTTTGGGCCGGGTTGGTGGGCCCCACAGACACCGTCATGAGCTTCTCGTACTGCTTCTTTGGCTTCTGTGTTGGACAGACACCGAAGTAATAATCCGTCGTAAGAGCGGCGATACAGCATCTTCGTCTCTGTATCGTAGAAGAATCTGAGAGAATGCCTTCTGATGGAAGTGGCTTCCTTTGGGTTCTCGGGTAGGATGTCGTAGACGACGAAGTCGATGAATGGTTGTCTCCAATCTGGGGCGTCATCGATCGTCTGTGCGGAATAACTTGCCACTAATTGCACATTGTTTTTAGGACAGACCAGTTCATGGCCTATCACTTCCACTGATTGGCGATCATAATTCGGAACTGCTAGGGAAGCGGCAAGACCGGCTAAGGCATCTGCTTCGATGTTTCGGAGTCTGGTGACATGTTCGATGAAGAACCCCTCAAATGACGAGATGATATCGATCGCTATTTGGTGATAAGGGATCATATCTTCGTGACGGACTTCGTACGAACTCCGAATCTGATTGACGATTAGTTGGGAATCGCCGTATGCTTCAAGATTCTACCCCCAGCTCTCTTGCAAGTTGGAGGCCAATGACCAGAGCGTTGTACTCGGCCACATTGTTAGAGGGTTCCGTGAGGGAATAGGAACGGTTGATCACCAATCCGGAAGGGGAAACCAGCACTATCCCAACTCCGACGACTATACTGCCTTTAGGTCCGGTCCTTGAAGCACCGTCAAAGAACATTCGCCATATAGCCTCGTGAGAGGTTGCATGCGAGTTGGCGACCTCGTCTGGGATCTCTTCATATATTCTGGAGGACTTCGAGCCTGGGTGGGATGCTAAAAAGTCTGCCAGGGCTTGACCTTTGACTGCCTTTTGTGGGACAAAGATCATATGATAAGGGGATAGCAATATTGCCCATGTAGCGAGTCGAGAGCTAAGTGCCCCTGGTTTGGTCATGAGGACTTTGAAAGGGTTGACCCTGAGATCACATGTATCGGTTGTCCGGTGACATAGTGTCGCGTCTTCTGAATGGCGAACACCAAGGCGAGGCATTCTTTCTCAACCGCGGTGTATCGGTGTTCGGGTCCCACCATCATTCGGCTGAGATAGTATATGGCCTGTTCGTGGCCTGCATCGTTGTTTTGTGCCAACAAGGCACCGAGGGAGTGTTCTATTGCTCGTACATAGAGCAGGAATGGTTTTCCAGGGACTGGGGCCACCAAGATCGGAGGATTTGACAAATATTCTTTGATGCTGTCGAAAGCACGCTGGCAATCTTTGTCCCATACGAATGAGACTCCTTTCTTCATGAGGTACGTGAATGGTCGACATCGCCCGGAGAGGTTGGAAATGAACCTTCTGATGTAAGCTAGTCTTCCTTGAAGGCCTCTGAGTTCGCGGAGATTTCTCGAGGGACCCATCTCCATGATTGCTTTTGTCTTTTCAGGGTCTACATGGATACCCTTTGCAGTGATGATGAAGCCTAAAAACTTCATGCTGGATACGCCCTGGAAGGACTTCGTAGGGTTCATCTTCAAATTGTGCGTCCGCATTAGGTCGAATACCGTCCTTAGATCCTGCAGATGGTCTCCCTTGCTACGGCTCTTGACGGCTATATCGTCAACATAGCACTCTACCGACTTGCGTAAGTGGTCTCTGAAGATGATGCTCATGGCTCTCTGATATGTGGCGCCAGCATTCTTTAAACCGAAAGGCATGACTGTGTAGCAGTACGTGCCAATCGGTGTTCGAAATGATGTATGCTTTTCGTCGTCAGGAGACATTTTGATTTGGTTGTATCCCGAGAAGCCATCCATGAATGACATGCGTTCGAAGCCGCAGGTATTGTCGATCATGATGTCTGTGATAGGAAGGGGGAATTCATCTTTGGGACATGCCTCGTTCAGGTTGCGGAAGTCGATGCAGATTCGAATCTTCCCGTTCTTTTGAGAACGGGTACTATATTGGCGACCCAATCGGGATGCTGCTCCTCACGGATGAAGCCACTGGCTATCAGTTTGTTGACTTCAGCTTCGATCGCGTCCATGATGCCTGGGCGGAAGTGTCGCTGTTGTTGTTTAACTGGCTTCGCATCTGGTCGAATATTGAGTTTATGAAGAGCGATGTCAGGATTTAACCCTGGCATGTCTTCATAGCTCCAGGCAAACACATCAATGTACTCTCTGACAAGTTCTAACAGCGACTCCCATTCTTCGTCGGTTAGGCTTTCACTGATGACGATCGGTTTTGGAGAAGATTCGCTGTCGAGATCTACTTGTATAACCTCATCTTCAGTAGGAGGTTCTCTCAGTTCGAACTGCTTTTCCTATTGCACGTCTAATTGCTTGGCCCATGGCTCTAGTTCGAGGATTTCGGGGATGTCTTCGTCTTCCTCGTAAGCGTTGACGAACGTTATGTTGACTGACATGACTTGTTATGAA
>JANAVB010020320.1:0-26880 GCA_029216955.1 Iris pallida | reverse complement strand
ATAGGCAAATACCATATCTATGCATTCCACATTAGGCTATATACATCATACTCACATGTATATATCACATTCACATAGGCAATTGCATTGTTCCTTTCACATTACCCATCACATTACACATTTTACTAGTCACTAACATCACACATACACAATTATTTAGCACAATATCTATGTACCCTATATATACACTACATACCTATATGATATCCATACATAAATAGATATTCATATATATATTATATATATTCACAATACATTACCAACTCATATATATAAAATACAGCTTTACATTATATATATAGATACATATATTAGAGTTAACATTATATATATACTTAGGCTCAATACTATATATACATATATATATATAGCTACACTACAAGGATTGACATATATACATACATGAACTGTGTGTGAGTGTAAAGAGTGAGTGATGTGAGATGTGTGCTAGAGAGAATACATGTGTGTGTGTGTGGGCTGCAACATGTGTCAGGAATTAGAAATAGGTAGGAATGTGGTTGTATGTGTGTGTGTGTGTGTGTTCCTGGCAATAGGACAGCAAAGAAGGGGAGGGAATCAAACACTAATCCAGTTTCAGCCTAAACCCAATTCCCAGATTTCTCAGAAGAATAGGAAGGGAAACCAACCTATCATCTATCATAGATTTCAGGTTTAAATATTACTGAAAAACACTCAAACAGTTCAAAATAGTCCCTAGGTTCTAAACTCAGTTTGAACTCAAACTCCCACGATATCGACCCAAAATTGACATATAGCTAGATTACATATAGGGGAACATGATTAAGGTCTGAAACCAACAAATTAACAGCAATAATTAGATTAAAGTAGGTGACAAGGTCCATGTTTGAAAACTGGAATTTCAGGTTAATGATACACTGTATCAGAAATTGGGAAATGAGGATTTGACGAGCTAAAGTGTAAAAACAGAGGTTGGTAAATAAGATATACATCATATATGTGTCATACAACATGTTTGTGTCCACCAAATCAAAACGTGTCCAAATCAAAATGAGATACAAACAGTGCAAAACAGTCCAGTTCGGTGCACTGCATCGTGCACGTATGCACGCGTGTCGTGCACACGACACAGCACGAACTAGGCCACGTGCTCGTGCATACGTATACACCTACACTAGGGCTAGGACTAGGTCCACCTGCACCGTGTCCTAGTGTCCGCGTGTCCAACTTACACGTGCGTATCAGCGTCGAGAAAAATTTGTCTGGGACTGACAGCGGCGACCAGTGCAACGGGAATAACTCCCTCGACACGCCACGTGGGCCCCTGAAACTTGACACGTGGCGTGTCAGTGGGTGCCCCGAGACTCCTCCAAAGTTTTGTGTCAAAACTCGCCGTGTCGTGTCCTGTGGAGACCCCGAGTAGCAGGGGATCCGCCAGGCCGCGTGCGAGCGTGTGCAGCACATGTGCACGCGTGTCCAAAACGACACGACACGTGCACGAATCCATCCCAGTGCACAAGAATCGTGTAAGCGACACTAAAAAGTAAATGTCCATTCAAAAATATTTTGAAAATAACACAAACAGTTCCACTGTGGCATTTTCACAAACACATAAAGCTAGGAACTGATACGTGTCCAGTTTGGACACTAAAGGACACGAATTCTTAGGGTTTCCTATTCCTACTGTTAGGTTAGGTCTAGGGCTCCCTAATGATGCAAAAATCTCAGGATTCTATGATGAGAATAGGAAGTTACCTCTGTGTGCAAATTGCATGAAAAAGCTTCAAAAAGGGGGTTTTCTTCTTGATGGCCAAGTGCTCCAAATTGGTCCAAACCTGAGATTCCTCTCCATGAACAGCAAGTAGAGGTGGATTAAGAACTAATGCAAAAGACTAAAGGGAAAAAGGAATTAAAACAAAGAAACTAGGGCTTGAGGAAGATTCCTATACCTTTCCTTCTTCAAAAAGTTGAAACTCAATAAAGAGGCAAGAACCCTAAATGAAGAGATCATTTATAGGGGGAAATAGCCCTAGGTGGCTGCCATGGGCTGATTAGGGTTAGGGTTGGCTCATGGTGTGGGCCTATGGGCTATTAAGCCTTAAGTCACAAGTCATGACTTGTGAAATCACAAGCCATTCCTTAAACAATTTAAATCCTATTTCCACCAAATTAATTCTATGGTTTAATTATCACTAACTTAAGTCAACCTAGGGTTCCACATCCTAATCACATAGTCATGACCTAGGTTAGCCACTAGGTTAGTCTCAAAAGTCAACATAAGTCAAAGTCAACTAAAACACCAAAATCAATTATACTAAAAATCTCTAAAAATCATATAAATTCTAATGATTCTAAATAATACATAATAATTCCAAATAATTCCCAAAATGACTAAAATACCCCTCAATCTAGAAATGATAAACAAAACACTAGCAAGACACCAATTCATAAGTCATGTTTTAAAATAGTTTTTAAAATGATTAAAATCAATAAAAATCATATAAAATTTTAGATACCATAATTAAATAAATTAAAATACAAAATTTCAAAATTACCCTTATCTAGAAAAACTGGGTGTTACAGTTTCCCATCGATACCCCCTTGTGTCTTCTCACCCCCCTACGAATTCTTAATTTCGAGGACGAAATTCTTTTAAGTTGGGTAGGATGTAAAACCCCTAAATTTTTACTATTTTTTTATTAAATTTAGTACCGATTTAAAATTTTGTATTGTACGTCACGTAGTCGTATTGTACGTCGTGTGCGGAAGTTCATTTTTTGAATTTGCTCGACGAGTGCGAATATGTACGAGCGTACATATTTTAGAAAAATATTTTGTTCTATTTTTATAGTTTCAAATAATATAATAATTAGTTTTGCTATCATTTCTAAACTTGTTATTCTTACGTCATTTCTAAAAGTTATTAATAATAAATAATATTTTTGTATACTAGAAAAGTATAATTATGTAAAGAATATTTTTGCATACATATATTTCGTAATTATTTATTGGTCTATTTTAAATAAAAGTATAATTTTCAAGATTATTAATATTAATATTTTATTATTATTCAAAAAGATATTTAAAAATAATTATTATTTTCAAAATTATTATTATTGGTATTTTGAAAAATATATTTGGAGATTATTGTGGCCATGTAAATCTTAATTTAATTTTTGGTTTATTTAAATAGTAAAATAATTAAAATTTGATTTATTGACTTGATTTTAAACTAAGGGAATTAAATTAGATTTAATTTGATTTGGATTTAGATTTGATTGATTTAATTTAATAGATTGATTTATCTAATTTGGGTTTAAACAATCCTAATCCTATCCAATTGGAAATTCCCACATCCTACAAATAGGCAGGTACTCCTCCAACTTTTTATCATTCTTCACAAAATTTCTTCCACCACAAGTGCAGTGCCACGTGTCCGTGTCCGTGTCCATGCCCAGATTCTTATTCCATTATCTACAAATACATTTATTTCTCCGTGTCGACAATCCCGACACGATATATCGAATTCCTAAATCTAACCCTAAGCCCTGTCCCGGTTTACCCTGACCTCTGGCCGACCCCGTCATCAACCGTCACCCGACCACCTGCCAAGACCCCGTCAACCACCAACTCAACATCCAACACCGCCCTCGCCATCATCTGTCCCCGGCCACCATGGCCACCAACACCAATAAATTCCCATAGCCACCACTCGCCGTGGCTGTCGCCACAACCCAACCCCGCCAGCCTTCCAGTTCCCGACAAACACCACAACAGAAGAGAAACAGGAAAAATAGAAACTCCCATACCTCCGCCACCACGCCGCCTCGTCTGTCCCGGAGCAACGCCAGCCCCACTCGCCCCGACCTAGCCAACCACCGCCTCCCGTACCCGACTGCTGGACGTCGAGGCTGTACGGGGAAGCCGCTCCTCCGCAGCGCTTCCTAGTCGCCGGCGCCGCCGCGAAAACCCAACCGCCCCTGAGACTCTGCCAGGCTCCTCCCTTCCGGACCCGTCGTCTCCTTTCCGTCGCGTCTTGCCAAACCGTCGAAGCTGGAGCCGACCTCTTCGTTCCCGAGACTCCCTCCACCGCCGTTAATCGCCGCATCCCACTTCCTCTCTCTCCGCCCAGATCTCCCTTCTGCCTCCGCTTCCTCTCCCTACCGTCGGATCGGTGAGCCTCCGCCTAGCCTCCACCAAAACCCCCGTCTTCCTTTTCTTCTGCCATGCGCCGCCTTCGCTTCTCCGCCTCACCTTCTCCTCCGATCCGATCTGCCGCCTCACTCCGCCTACCGCCGTTCCCTTTATCCCTTCGTCTCCGCCCCTCCAAATCGTCGACGCCGCCTCGGAAAATTCGACCGCACCGAGCCCACTCTCCCTGCTTCTCTCTCTCCGAACTTTCTTCTCCTTTTCCTTTATTCTTTCTCACCAGTCTCTCTCCCCTTTTGGTATAGGACAACTATAGTCTTACTTTATATTTTATATTTTTTTATTTACTCTTTTATTAGTCAGTAAGAGAGCACAGTAGAGTGATTTATAAAAATCATTACTGATTGGTTATTTTAGTATTATTAATTAATAGAAACAGTAGTAGATTTTGATATTTGTATATTGGTACATTATGTATATATACTATTATAATAATTATTTTTAATATTAGCAATTTTTTGTTAATTTTCTTGTAGTTGTTGTTCAATAAAATATTTATATAATATTTCTCTATGTTATATTTTATCATAAAATAAAATAGTATTAGGGCTTGGCCCTATAGGTACTTCAAACAAGATTTCGAAGCTTATTTTATGGTGATAAATATAGATGTAATATTTTCTACAAGCAAACTATAGTTTTGAGATAAAGATGGTTTTTACGACTTTCAAGTATTTACCTAAAAGTATTTTACTAATAAAAATATATATTTCAAACAATAAATAATTTCCAAAATATCTATTTATATATACAAAACTTCTTCGATTATTTATTCTTGTCCATGACTAAAACGAATTATTCCTACCCCTTGCCAAATTCTTCCCCTTCCACCTATTGACCCTAACTAATTTGATCCTTCTGAACCCAATGGAACTGTCCGTGCCACCACCCGAGGTCACCATGCATAATTGTTGCACCAAAGTTACAGTTCGTGCCACTTTGATCATTGCAGTACACCAGGCGCCCTACTAGGCAAGACACCTTGCCATTCGCTGTTTATTTATTTTAGCTCATATTTTATGCATTATTTATTTTCTTTATACAAAATAAACTGTGATACATGGCATAACTGTTAGAACTTACTGTTCATTTATATTTCATGCTATGTATTATTTTTCTTATAAATTAAACCTAGATTTAAGGGACCACCTTGTGTGTTGCATTCATTGGCCTTGACACGTTGTAACACGAAGTTGTGTGTCGTATGTAGGACACGAAAGTGCGTGATTGACTGGCCGCCAGTACGTACAAGCCGTGCGATAGGAATAACCGCTAATAGAGATTGCATGATAGTTTGACTTAGCGGTTATAGTAGTTTGTGTTGTGGATACAACACAGTAGGCATTGGGCGGGGAGGACAATTCCTTAGCGTATGGGCTTCGATGCACTTCCCTTGTGACCCAGACTCTCCGCTGGAGATACGGAGTTGATGACCCATGATTACTGACGGCCACTGACGATTCTGTGGAACGTCATGCTCTTACTGATTGGGCCTCTGGTGCCCAAGGGCGACTATGCTGATCCTATTCAGCCAGGGTCCATGCGTAGGAAGGATTGTTCTTAACTACATTTCACTTAGAACGGTTAGGCTACCTAATCCGTTAGGTACGAGTACTTTTGGTTTGGGTACTTGTATCTGACCGTGGCTTGGAACAATAACTTGTCGCGGATTAGTTCGTCACATCTTGTCCTTGTTTGGTTGTAGGTGTGACTTAGTACTTCGATGAGAAGGTATTGAACCTTGTTGGGGTCCGGATACCATATTGGATTCATAGCATGGAAAGATACGTCACCGTGAATTAGTTTACCATCTCCTGTCCTTGTTTGGTTGGGGGGATGGTACGCTCGTTCAGTAGATGCGTATTGGACCATGTTATAATTCAATTTACTTATTTATTTGAGCAATATTTATTCAGTTTATATGGCATGATATTATGTGTCTTGTTACGTCCCTCTGAGGACCTGGTTATCTTTCCAGGTGTGTGCTCTTGTCTTTCGCAGGTGCTTTAGCTCTAGTCGTGTTCACCGCTATTTCTTCGAGGATGATTGCATTTGGATCGTCTTCGCTTCGCTCGCCAAATTCATTTCTTTACTTGTTGGTAGTGGATTTGTCTCCGCCCAACATATTGTATCAAGACAATTCATTATCTTTATATGAGATCTTCTGTTCATTTATTTTTTGTGGATGAGATTAGTTATGGTTCTACTGCATTTTACAGCTTATGTATTCATACGAGGATTCTATATATTGGAGTGTACTTCGTATGAATATAGCTGGCATGTCTACGTTCCTAGTCCTACGTATTTTGGGACTGGGGTATTACATGTTTTTGTGGTGGCTCATGCAGGTTAGATAAATTGTTTGGTTACTTTACCAAGCAAGCCTGCGTATAGGATTAGAAGTCTAAGATCTCATCCACATACTTGACCTCTTTCCTTGATTTTATCTATCAATTGCAACTTGCTTGCTTCCTTCCATCCCTATTCTTATCTTCCCTTCGTGCTTGCTAGAGACTGACCCTACTAGTTAATTGTCCCAAAACACCATTAGTTTAATTTTTTATGTTGGGTAGAATACCTTCTGAACTAGCAACCCCTTTGACCTAGTGACCTATATTAGCAAGCTTATTTAGATCCTAGAATCTAGAGGACCTAACCCGTCTAGCCAACCAAGCACTTGGACAAGAAGACTATAGGACGACTGTGTGACTTAGAATCATTCTACTTTCTTTAAATCTTAGTCTCCCGTGCCTATATTTTACCACCTTGACTAATGTTGCTACTATAATCTAGTTTTGCAAACTCATCGAGTTTGTTCATGACTTATGCTATTGAGCGCGCTCACTAACATATTGTCTAATCAGAACTGGTGCATGATGGTCTGATCAACCGAGTGCACTTTGGTTCGCTTTTATCTATCATTCTACGTGGATGGGGACATAGCTAAAATTGCCCTCTAGAATCCCATCCACGACTGCCTTGACAATTCCTTTGAAATTCTTTTCGATCGTCTTTGAATCACGTATTCGTACTCGAAAATGTCATCTTTGAACCCCTTATTGCTTTCGCCTTCACCTATTTTAAAAGGACGAAGGCGTCGTACTAGAACTTCCTCTAACTTTCCCATCGGCTATGACCATTCTCACTCTTTTGGCAATATTATAATCAGGGTTTGCCTTGACAAGAACTAAGACCGTGTCGTATCCTAATCGTGTCCGTGTCCATATCCATTATAGCATATCTATCACAATTTTATCCCACATGTCCGACACAACACAATCTTCCACACAAGTTCCTACGCTGTGTTCATGTGTCCTTGTCCCCCGAAAACCCTAGATGTGTCCTCCTGTGTCCTCGACACATGACACAGTCTCCAACGTTACAACCCTATTTTTATTATTAAGATTTTCCCCAAATCCTAGATGTGTCATGCTGTGTCCTCAACACAGGATACGCCCCCAATAAATTCTTTGATTACTGAATCTTAGGGTTAGATGACTGAATCTTAGGGCTAGATTCTAATTCAGGGTTTACATTGACAAGAACTAAGACTGTGTCATGTCCTAATTGTGTCCATGTCCACATCCATTATAGCATAGCTATTATAATTTCATCCCACGTGTTCGACACAACACAATCTTCCACATAAAATCCTAAGCCGTGTCCATGTGTCCGTGTCCCCGACATAGACACAATCCCCGCATTCTTCCATACACAAAAATTCTTCCAAAACCCTAGACGTGTCATAATAAAAAAAATCTGTAGTACAGGATAACAACTTTCAACTATATAATAACTAGATACAGAAGGTAAGGCTGAGACGAAAAAATGTATTTAATCTACTGATAGCCCATAGCTTTATGCTAGTGTAAATTTTAAAGCCCTATTGATATTTGTTCATAAGAAAAATGATATGGTTAAAATCAATTTGTCGACCCCTCCCTAAATTAATATATCATGCTGTAAACCTCCTATAAGATCTGTTCCCAAGTGTTGTCAGATTCTGTGATATGCATTCCTATGCTATCAGTCATATAGTTGTCATAGCCTTAAGATGAACTCTAGGAGTCAAGAAGGGACTCTTCTTTCTAGTAACTTATTACTGAAATCAATTAGAATTTACTGGCTCTAGTTTTTATTGAATAAGTTCGATTAATATAGTTTATAACCATTTCGTTTATAATGTTTTTAGGAGGATGCTTCTTCACGAGGATGAAGACTTAGTGAACTTTTGTGCTTCTGTTTGTACTTCTGTTGAGCGTACTTACTTCATTCATGAGACATGTGGATGGATTTCCTTACTTCTACTGATTTCCTTACTTCTAGTACTTCTATGTTGAGATAGTTGAGATACATGTACTTCTATGTTGAGATAGTTGAGATACACGTTGAGAGTACTTACTTGGATTTCCTTACTTCTAGTACTTCTATGTTGAGATAGTTAAGATACATGTTGAGAGTACTTACTTGGATTTTCTTACTTCTAGTACTTCTATGTTGAGAGTATTTACTTGGATTTCCTTACTTCTAGTACTTCTATATTGAGATAGTTGAGACACATGTTGAGCGTACTTACTTGGATTTCTTTACTTCTAGTATTTCTATGTTGAGATAGTTGAGATACATGTTGAGAGTACTTACTTCATACACGCGATACATGTGGATGGAGTGACTAATATGATGGGGAGTAGTTTTCTTTACAATAATTATAAGTGAAACCAATAACAAATTAATTAAATAAATTCCAAATCTATATTTATAGGCCTACTGGACGACTTGAACTAAGACTACAGACCAGACTTCCTTTTTCAGTTCTCGGATTCAAACAACTATACATTTTCAAGATTACTGTTTAATTCAATTATGTTGTTCTCATGTTACTGCTTTATAAAATAAAAAATAAAAAATAAAAAAAAATTGGCCGTCATTTACTCATATGCATACATTAAAGAGGAGTTCAAGATTCATGAAATGGTTAAAATTGAAAATAAGAGTTTGGGTACTAGTTTGGTTAATGAACGAAGAAACAAGAAGGAAATTTTGATTGTTAAACTCTTCCTCTTGTAACTTGTAAGAAGGTAGTGTCCTCCTTTTGGTTTCTATAATAAAATATCAATACAACTGTACTAGTGTCAGGGCACACACGTTGCGTGTGCAATGTATTTTTATTATCATGTTTTATTTGTTTTATTTTTACTATCATGTTTTATTTGTTTTATTTTTATTATCATGTTTTATTTCATTTATTTGTCATTGTTATATCATGCTAAAGGAAGGGTCAACCACTTTTAGTCACAATAAACTAATGTAGATAGGATGGACCAATTTTAACAAAAAAATATCTATATCAATCCAAATAAAAACTATATTATATATATTTAGTTTTTTTACTTATCTTTGGATAGCTAATATTGGGTCTATCTTTTTGATGGTATTAAAAAGAGTAGTTAAAAGTTAATCATCGAAACAAACAAATCTACTTTTCACTATTTAACAAAAAGATAATTTCCAAGTAGTTATTGTCACGTCCCAGTTTGCAGAATCGATCGTCTTCGCTAGGGCGTGATGTTGTGCGACCCTAAGTTGCGCTCGCATAAGGCGAATACCCAAAACAAACAATCCAGCAGCTAAATGACAGAGTCGCATAGGATGCACAAGCAGAGAAGTTGAATCAACACAAAATGCATGTATAGAAACAAAATTATATTTATTGATATTGAAAATAGAACATTACAAAGACACGAAACCAGGATTACAATCACACAAGCTCTCCATGTCATCTTCCGATTACAATATGATCATGCTCCGAGGTTAAAGAAGATTACAATAGACGATTTCAATACATTATGTTATATAAGTGAAGTCTTCGACGCGGTCGCACTCTTTGAAATGCCAAGGAACTCCAGGCCCTATCGCGTCTAAGCGAACTCCTCACCGAGTGAGTTGCTACATATGACCTGCAAGCAATTTGGTGGGATATCAGTACATAAAATGCACTAGTGGGAATGTCTTCCGCACACCCATACAAAACTAACACGTTATTTTAGTAAGTGCACATTATAATTTTTTGGTTTTTCTAATCTTGCCTTAAGATCAGTTTCATGACATAGTTACTAAGCATACTCGTGTCGAAGGAACCATAATCGTACTATACGACATCATCAACTTACTCAAACTTTTTGTCTAGCCTTCCCTATTCAATACAACAACACATTATATAACATAGGAACTTAATGTCAAGCTACAAAACAATCATGTCATTTATCGTGTCGAATCACGTGCCTCTGCTGAAGCCAAAGCTTAGGCTCACTAGGTATGTTGCATGCTGTGCATCCATTTTTTTGACTCAATCTAATGACATGCACGTGAATTACCACAAGCAAGCCGAATCAATCTATATGAAGGTTACTAGCATGACAAGATATCCACAGACCACATGGGTAGACGATACGGCTTCAAGTACGAGGTGCGATCTCCACCAAAGTTCCCATAATACCCACATTCCAACGCAGCCTTGATGCCAGGTTGCACACCACCTGAAGGTCTCGCAACATAGCCCCCCTTAGCCGAATCGATCCCAGTGCCTCGACAAGCATTCAAGGAACTCAAATCTTGTGCATAAATTGTGCAATGACCATGCAAGACTCTACTCAACTGACCACACTTCTAAAGTCATTTCGTCATTTTTACTTTCCAAACTCTATGCAGCTTCCAAACTAGAGACTGTCTCAACGACTAACGATCCCGAGAACTTTCTTTGTGTCCATACTTTCTATCTTTGACTCAAAAAACCTAATTGATAGCCCCATTGCTTAACTTGAACAAACTATGTTCCATGAAGTACCCCAAATTGTGTCATATTCTATATGATAAGTCTTGAAACTTATGAACGTGTTCACTATGACAGTGAGTCGTAGTCCGTGGGACAACATAAGAAACTCCCTTTTACGCAAGTCGTAAAATCGTTTGGCGACTGCCAAATTTGAAAACACAAAAGTGATATATTTTATTGTAGCAAGTTTAACATTTCCATGTTCTATACAAATCGACTATAAGATTGGTAGCTATGTGGTTCAATTCTTTACTAGCATGCAACAATTTATCGACTATGAAACAAGCACGTGATTCATTTTATTAGGTGTGAAGGCAAGGCAGAGACGAGTTCTTCGAAGCTACGTACCCATCTGAATGAGAAGTTGCCTCGATCGAACTGGACGTCGAACAAGTCGCTGCATGGCCAAGTCCGAACACCGCTGCGTTCATTGATTTATCTTGTTAGACTGAGAGGGATGGGGCACTATAGTTATGTTAGATTTATTTATTAAGATAACGTAAAAAAATCTTGTAATATTGATAACATTCATGTAAATTTCAAAATACACCGGGTAACATTCATGTAAATTTGAAAATACACCTCGTATCATTCACATATTTTCCCCCTTATAATGAAACGCTTATTTTCAAAATGCATTTGGTTATATAAATATTTTTTTGTTTATTAGGATAACGCAAAATAAAAAATAATCCAAATTCCTACTATATATATATATATATATATATATATATATATATATATATATATATATATAAAATATGTATATATATATATATATATATCCAAATTCCTACTATATATATATATATATATATATATATATATATATATATATATATATATATATATATATATATATATATATAAATCTAAAATATATATATATATATATATATATATATATATATATATATATATATATATATATATATATATATATATATATATATATATATATATATATATATATATATATATATAAACAAGCCCTCATGTACATAGTTCTATTTCGCATAGATATATAACTTTCATTGATGAAAACATCAAATTGTAACAAAACTCAATTATAATATTCAAAGAAAAACACGAGAATTGAGAAAAAAAAATGAGAGAGTGATATGTCCTCTACTTGCAAAGATTACATTATCCTCTACACAAATGGATTATTCAAAAGAAAAGAAAATAGATCTGTATCGTGTAACTTGTAAGCCTATACGAAGACAACATATACACTATGATGATCAACTCCTCTATCATTTTATTATGAACTAAACTGAAAATAAAGGTTCAATAAATATTGTGTCTGTATCTTAAAAATAAGGAAACATAAAAACATTTCTCATATTGCATGCATTATCCAAAAAGGTCGGAACCAAGGTGGACGGAGATTCGGTCATGGCAAATCAACCAAGACGTTTTCTTTCTCCATGTCGAAGGCATACAAACACATATCATTGCCTCTAGGATAATAGATGCAATTTCCTTTTAATCCCAGTTCGCTTGCGGAGTATGACACTGAATGAGAGATTGAGTTGTCTAGAAAAAAGAGACGATCTCCAATACTGTCCACCGTGCACCATTTCTGTTGTGAGATGTCCATCTTGTAAACCCTGATATCACCTTCTATTCGGCTCCCGAGCAAATATAACTTACGAACTTTATACAACTTCCCGCATGATTCCACGAGTGAATCTGAATGAAGACAGAAACCAGACGGATTTATAACATTTTCCATTTCCACCAGCGTGAGTCGTGGAAAGGAACACATTCTATAATACAAATTTTATGTTGATTCGTGCATCCATAGAACCTTCCATTTGAAGATGCTACATCCTTAATACGATATTCTTCTTGGAGCATAGTCCTATATTTGTAGAGTATCAAAGCACCATGAGCTCCCATATGGTAAAACATAATATTTTGCTCATCCAAGTTTATCAACATAACGACCAAATCAGGATCAGGAGGAGATGAAGACAATACAAGCACCCACTCTTGGGGATCTGTAGGAGCCAGAAGGACCAGAGGGGGCAGCTCCATCCGCTGCATGTTCAAGGGGATTAAAAGAAAGCAGTTGAAAGAACCTCGCTCAAGTATCAAAAGCCAACTTTGTGAAGATGCCCACCAAAAGTTCTTGGATATTTCAGCTATATGTCTGACATAAAATCTAGACTCTGTTAAGCTGAAAAAAGTTTGGTGACATTTATTATTTTTTCCGTGATGGAATACAAGCCAGGGGGCTGAGGTAGAATCCGGTGGTCGAGATCTCAATTGCTCTCCAACTATGTCTGATTTCTCGGAGTTCTAAAATTAACATACAAATTAAATATTTATATTGATAAATGAAACAATCGTATTAATTGAAAATGTAATATGCATATGTTATTGATAAAACACAAATATAAATAGCTAATTTACATACCAAAAAATATTAATTTCATCAAACCTTTTTCGAATTTTTTTGGAGTTGGAAACTTCATACTGTAACTATAGTACATGATCGATGGCTTCATATAATGGACATAAGTATATTTGCTTGATAATATTAATCTGAATTAATGAGGATTACTTGATTGAAAGCTAACAACACAAATGCTATAACTTCATGATGGATTTTAATCATCTCGACCACTTCAACACTATTAGTGGATTACGATCCCTGTTTGAAATTCCCCCAACTCAATATGAATCCGGATTAAAACAAGGGAGGATTGTTGCAATCAAAGGCTGTCACGCCCCAGTACCAGAATACGGGGGCGGACGTAGGCCAGCTACACCGTATAAGGTACGAATACGCTATACGGCGATGACGGCTGTCAAGTCTTGCTGGGTATCCTAGCATGCAATCAATCTATGGCCTAAATCCGATCTCATGTCCACAGGCAAATCACAATGAAACAGCATCAAGAGAGATAATCATATGGAAAGCAGGAAATACTCATATGATAATCAGAAAATCCACAGTACAGAATAATAATGTAGACTAGTATACCTTCCCACAGTCCCTAGCATGGTCTGGAACTGAAGCACATCCCCCAAGTCAAGTCTGGAAGATCCACAGGGTCGGTCTCAGGCAATCTGGGAACAATCCAGGGTTGGTCAGGCCAACCGTAGTAAGTACCAGAAAGGAAGGCTCAAGGACGGGCGAAGAAAACCAGCAGGATAAAATATGACAGAAATAGCATCTAAAAACAGTAAATAAGGTAAGGGATCGTGCGGTACCAACGCACGATTACAGAATATAAGGCAGTAATCCAACTACTAATACGTAAGTAACCAACAATCATCACAGTCATCCTAACATCCACTAAAGCTTGCATTGCCAACTGGAACTCGTAGTCTGTCATCGGAACTGTAACCCATCCCTACATCAAACAAGAACAAGGGAATGAATTACTGTGCCGGGACAGCGTTACGCGCCAGCCAGCTTAGTAAGCAACAAGCCAAACAATTATATAAATAAGCGGCCACTCAAATGCCTACGGCTGTCTATCTGGAGGTTGGGTTACCCAACAATACAATATAGGAATCCACAGATCGTGCCGTCCCAGCAGGGCTAGCGGGGCCAAGTATAGCATGTAAGAAGAGTACCGATCCCTCGTAAGGCCACCGGGCTCTGCATGTCACCACCGGTCCCACGTAAGGCCACCGTGCCGAGCATGCCATGTATATAATGTATAGTACATAAGTAGCCGGATATTGCCATCCACTAGTACGAATGGTAACAATATCCGTGGCGGCCAGCCTGCAGGTCATGACTAATGTCTGGGATGAGGCTGGTAATGCACGATCTCGGGATTCCGTTCCCCCCAATGCTTCTACCAGTTTAAGTTGCCTAGATTAACCATATATTTATCCGGAATCACATGCCGTGGTCACAAGATCATCCTCCTAGATGTCGCACCTCAGTACGAGAACGCTAAGTAAGAATCAACCTCGGCACCTATAGTCCCAGATGTGATCCATCCTTAGTGTTATGCAATAAACAAGCAAGCAATCCTAACCACGCTAAGACTATAGGCCAACTACCAAGGTATCCGTGCAGGTAATCATATAATATAGCTAGAATGTCAAGATGGCATCGCAATGCCATATAATCATGAAAGTAGCACCTTAAAGTGCCAGTAGACAAAAGGCACCGCAGTGCAAGGTCAGGGCCAGTACCTCAAAGGGTAACTGGACTTATAGCACGAATACAGGTAGTCAGGTCTGGGACAAGGACAAATCTGTCAGTCACAAGAAGTCATCTGCCCACATCGTGGTATGGATATCAGGTCAAGTACAAGACCAGAACCTCTACTATAATAACATCTCAAGCATATATGGGAGCCTACAGCTCCAATCATCAAGTCGGTCCATCCACCAGATCAATCTAGCAAGAGTCTCCCATCCATGATGGAGTGAATATCACGTCAATAGAGACAACCACCAAATACCAAGCTCATCCCCCTAACAATGCTAGGCCCTCTGATTCACAAGAATCCTCCAAGTCAATGATCACAAGCCACTAGAAAATAAGCCCCTCAACTACCAAGACATAGCTATCAAACCAGGTTCCCTAACTACCGGAATACACAAAGGTATCCAGTTTTGGGCGTTTGGGAAGTCGAATAAAAATTATATAATAATACCCTCGATATTCTATTCGTTCTGCGAGACACTCGTACCAGTATCCAAAATCCAAAAGTCCTCGAAGACATATCTGATCAAATTAGAACATCACCAAAGAACTAGCAACACTATCTAAGAATCCACTTAGTTTACCAATTGAACATCCCGAGATCATACTTCATATATATTACTCAATCCTTATACATATCCAAGGTCACAATCCCGATACATAGGACAACTGTCAGCCCTATCTGGCTATACTAGGACAACTCCTAGAATGAATAATCAGGAGACAAGAATATAATTAAATGCCGCCGGAAAAGTGGCAAGGATTGCGTGAACCACTCTGGAGCAGATCCACAACCCTTAAACCAAACAAGGACCAGGGTTGCAGACCGTCTCCCGAGTAGAACCGCTCTCCTTACGCTATCCGATGGACAAGACAGGTCAAGACGCTAGGCGACTAATCTAGTCGAGAGTCTACCTAGTAGGCAATGGGATTAGGTAAACTATGCCAAGGTGAACATGCACGAGCCCAGTCCAGCAAACTAAAGGAATGGTTCTGCCTAATCCTTCGAACCAAATTCCCAACTGGGAATTCTGGAAAAATCCGACAGAGTCTCCTTTGTAATCTGGATGTGAGCACCCTACGAATTGGGGCTAAAACCACTCGGCACAACCCGCCGCAGAATCGCAGAATCGCAGACTCGCGGGCTGAGAACACTAAGTCTCAGCTACCAGTAGCACTACGATGCGTACTGGGAACAAATCGATAGTCGAGAACACTAAGTCTCGGCCTCCAGTAGCACTACGATGCGTACTGGAAACCACTCGAACCCGAGACCACTAAGTCCCGGCCTCCAGCAGTGCTACAATGCGTACTGGGCGCCAAGCCAACATACACAATAATAAAATAACCGCCTCGCAGGGCGCACCACAACACATGTCCATAAATCCCTAACCCAAGCACAATCACCGCCACAAGTAAAGTTAGCCAAAGTCGTTACCCGACCGCGAGTCGGACATGGGGCATATGGGGACAATTCGTACAAGTGAGTCGTGCTCGTGTCCTCGGAGGTGTGGATGACCCATCCAAGTCGTCCGATACGGTCTATCCCAGTATCGGACCAAGCTAATCTAGGTTATCATGGCAGTTCTACTACTAGTCTACGCTACTCATGGTTATACATTTACAATTACAACAAATTAAAATGCAATAAAATCCAGGAGAGAGGACAAGAGCCGTCGATGAGCAAGGGATACTTGTCTAGAGGGCTCGGCTAGGGAAGCAAGTCTTCGGCAGTCGCGATCCAAGCTAGCACGCCAATCGAGATCCTCAGAACACACAATAAATAATCATCAGCACCAAATAATAAAATAATAGAATAATCACAAGGGATGGCAGAAGGCTATACCGTGTGGGTCCCGCAAGCAGTGCAGGGATCAGACACGGAAATCGAGGCATACGGACCGATACGGACACGTAAACCGAGACGTATACGTATATCGAGACGTGCACAAGAATCGAGATGACTCAAAGATCAAGATAAACAGGAGACAACATACACGTAAATCGAGATGCATACGTAGATCGAGATGCACACGCAAACCGAGACGTATACGAGAATCAAGATGGCACGAATATCGAGACGAACAGGAACGGGACGTTCACGTATATCGATACGCAAACCAAGACATGCACGTAAATCAGTACGTACATGCAAACCGAGATGGCACAAAGTCTAAGGTGGCACATATACCAATGCGGTATACAAATCGATGAGTACACGCAAACCGAAACGGCACGGGTCACAAGATAGGTACAAAGGCCGAGGCACAAAAATCGAGGCGGTGCACAAATCAAGATGGCACGGTGGCCGAGGCAGCACGGGGCTCGAGGAGTCCCGCTGCCCAAGGCAGCACGTGGATCGGGGTGCACAGAAACTGGGACAGCACGCACACCAAGGTACGCACAACCCGAGACGATACAAAATCAAGGGGGCACAGAGTACGAGGCGACACGTACACCGAGGTGCACGCATCCCGAGGAGTTCGTACCCCAAGGCAGCGTGCAAACCGAAGAAGCGCACGCTGCACGAGTGCATACTGCTCAAGGCCACACACTGCACAAAGAAACGCGCTGCTCGAGACAACACGTTCCCCGAGGCGCGCAGATCGAGGAAGAGAGAGGCAGGCGAATGGGCTCACCGGGGATGCTCGGACAGACGGGGCTGGTCGCCGCCGGCGGAGAAGACAGGGAGGGGGAGATCGTCGGGAGTCCGGCCAGGTCGCGACGGCTTCGCGACAGAGGAAAGGCGACAGCAGTGGCGCTGCGCTCGACGAAAGGAGCGGGGGAGATCGTCGTCGGCACGGCCAAGCCGTGAGGAGACGACGACGACGATAGGCAGATGGGCGGCGGCTCGCGGCGGCTGTCCGCGCCACAACGAGAGGAGGAAGGAGAAGGGGGCGGAGGCCATGGGGCCGGAGGTGATGACGAGGGTGCTGGTGGCGGTGGTCGCGACAGGAGGTGGGGCGATGGAGGCGGTGGCTGCTACGGTGGTGGGCAGTGGAGGAGATGGCGACGATGATGGTGGTGGTGGAAGAGATGGTGGTGGGAGCAGTGGTGGTGGTGGTCGCGGCTCCGAGAAGAGGGAGCTCGGGGAGGAGGCGGCCATGGCGGTGGCTCCGGAGAGGCTGGCCGCGGTGGCGGCGGGCGCCGGAAACGGTAATCGAAGAAGAGAGTGAGGAGACGAGAGAGTTGAGCAGGAGAGTGAGGGAGAGCAGAGCTGAGAGAGAGAGAAAGGAATTAGGGGAGGGGTTGTGCGGCTGAGAGTGAAAGTGAGGGGGAGAGAGAGAGTGTTAGGGTTTGGGGAGGGGTAGATGTAGGTAAAAAAATGATAACAATAACAATAATAAAAATAAAAGAATAATAATGAGGATAAACTCACATTCCAAGTAAACAATAATAAAATTTTAAGAATACCCGAAATTAAAAATCCTCAAAATACACCAATACAGTCATATACCTGTTTCTAAAATAGGGATCTGACATCCTACCCACCTTACAAAAATTTCGTCCTCAAAATTTCAAAATTATCAGAATAGGGTTTTCAAAACTAGTACATATATATCTGCCATGAAAACTCTACCCACCTTACAGAAATCAAGTAATACAATAAGAAACGAACAAAATCTTAATATGAAAACATCAAGGAGAACAGTGTATGGCTACATAAATCAACTCGTAAGGTAAATTTAAACAATGAAGCAATCTCGAAAAGCAAAACCTCGCATGTACGAAATAACCCCATAAATCAAGACAAGTACAAAATATCGAAAATAATGTCCAAAAACGTAGAATCCCAACTGCATAAAAATCCTCATAAGTTATAAAATATAGGATATATGTCTCGAACCGATGACCGTAGTTTCCTAATATCCGAAAAATGTGTGCCATGGTTATTTCCTGCCTCGCCATCCGGAATGGCTGCAAAAGATTCACCATGACACTATAATCGAGCAGCTGCAACTTTCGTTACCACGCCGTCAAGGTATACTAGGGTCACCCGGTACTCTTGACAAATACCCAAAACGAATCAAATCTATAACCCAAATATCCGAATCACTAAAAATCACAAAATCTCTAACAATATAACGAGTCCTAAAAACCATCAAAATCCAAAATCCAGGTGGATCGTAACACACATCCAAAAATAACTTCAATAATAACCACAAGATAGATTTTCTAGGAAAATACTCTATATCCGTAGAAAATACTCCAAACCAAGAATCCATATCAAAACATAATGTATAGAAAGTATATCTATAATCAAAATAATATCTGAAACAGATAATCATGAGTGCGGAACTGTCCGGAATCAAGGAAGCCAAATCGATACGAGAATATCCCTCGGATACTCAACAAATGTTAAAATATCCAATCTCAGAGTCCAGACGAAATCTTCATTCTGCAGCAATCCAGCCAACGCTCGAAGAGGGCGATAATGATACTAAGTCAACACGAAGTCAACGCACGAAAGGGATAACAAGAAATCAACCAAGACGAAACGCCGGTAGAGAGTACAGAACCCAAGATAAATAATCATGTAACCCAAATGATGGAGATAACATCTCATCAAATAAGGTGATCGACATAACCAACTATAGGATCATATCTATCAAACAAGGATCAGAGGTAGATAACACGAATAAGATATGGCCAAGCAAGATAGATCCAAGTAGAGATAAGGACCAGTTCACAGGTTCAAGGGAGCGAAGGACAAGTGTAACAAGTGGGAATACCAAGGAATAGTGGACTGAGATCAATAATCATGTGATACCCAACAAAATCTCAAAACAAGACCTGTATGGGCCACCACTAAAACCATGTCACGCCCCAGTACCAGAATACGGGGGCGGACGTAGGCCAGCTACACCGTATAAGGTACGAATACGCTATACGGCGATAACGGCTGTCAAGTCTTGCTGGGTATCCTAGCATGCAATCAATCTATGGCCTAAATCCGATCTCTTGTCCACAAGCAAATCACAATGAAACAACATCAAGAGAGATAATCATATGGAAAGCAGGGAATACTCATATGATAATCAGAAAATCTACAGTATAGAATAGTAATGTAGACTAGTATACCTTCCCACAGTCCCTAGCATGGTCTGGAACTGAAGCACATCCCCCAAGTCAAGTCTGGAAGATCCACAAGGTCGGTCTCAGGTAATCTTGCAACAATCCAAGGTTGGTCAGGCCAACCGTAGCAAGTACCAGAAAGGAAGGCTCAAGGACGGGCGAAGAAAACCAGTAGGATAAAATGTGACAGAAATAGCATCTAAAACAGTAAATAAGGTAAGGGATCGTGCGGTACCAACGCACGATTACAGAATATAAGGCAGCAATCCAACTACTAATACGTAAGTAACCAACAATCATCACAGTCATCCTAACATCCACTAAAGCTTGTATTGCCAACTGGAACTCGTAGTCTGTCATCGGAACAGTAACCCATCCCTACATCAAACAAGAACAAGGGAATGAATTACTGCTCCGGGACAGCGTTACGCGCCAGCCAGCTTAGCAAGCAACAAGCCCAACAATTATATAAATAAGCGGCCACTCAAATGCCTACGGCTGTCTATGTGGAGGTTGGGTTACCCCAACAATGCAATATAGGAATCCTCAGATCGTGCCATCCCAGCAGGGCTAGCGGGGCCAAGTATAGCATGTAAGAAGAGTACCGATCCCTCATAAGGTCACCGGGCTCTGCATGTCACCACCGGTCCCTCGTAAGGCCACCGTGTCGAGCATGCCATGTATATAATGTATAGTACATAAGTAGCCGGATATTGCCATCCACTAGTACGAATGGTAATAATATTCGTGGCGGCCAGCCTGCAGGTCATGACTAATGTCTGGGATGAGGCTGGTAATGCACGATCTCGGGATTTCGTTCCCCCCAATGCTTCTACCAGTTTAAGTTGCCTAGATTAACCATATATTTTTCCGGAATCACATACCGTGGTCACATGATCATCCTCCTAGATGTCGCACCTCAGTACGAGAACGCTAAGTAAGAATCAACCTCGACACCTATAGTCCCAGTTGTGATCCATCCTTAGTGTTATACAATAAACATGCAAGCAATCCTAACCACACTAAGACTATAGGCCAACTACCAAGGTACCCTTGCATGTAATCATATAATATAGCTAGAATGTCAAGATGGCATCGCAATGCCATATAATCATGAAAGTAGCACCTCAAAGTGCCAGTAGACAAAGGGCACCACAGTGCAAGGTCAGGGCCAGTACCTCGAAGGGTAACTGGACTTATAGCACAGATACAGGTAGTCAGGTCTGGGACAAGGACAAATCTGTCAGTCACAAGAAGTCATCTGCCCACATCGTGGCATGGATATCAGGTCAAGTACAAGACCAGAGCCTCTACTATAATAACATCTCAAGCATATATGGGAGCCTACAGCTCCAATCATCAAGTCGGTGCATCCACCAGATCAATCTAGCAAGAGTCTCCCATCCATGATGGAGTGAATATCACGTCAATAAAGACAACCACCAAATACCAAGCTCATCCCCCTAACAATGCTAGGCCCTCTGACTCACAAGAATCCTCCAAGTCAATGATCACAAGCCACTAGAAAACAAGCCCCTCAAATACCAAGTCATAGCAATCAAACCAGGTTCCCCAACTACCGAAATACACAAAGGTACCCAGTTTTGGGCGTTTAGGAAGTCGAGTAAAAATCATATAATAATACCTTCGATATTCTATTCGTTCCGCGAGACACTCGCACCAGTATCCAAAATCCAAAAGTCCTCGAAGACATATCTGATCAAATTAGAACATCACCAAAGAACTAGCAACACTATCCAAGAATCCACTTAGTTTACCAACTGAACATCCCGAGTTCATACTTCATATATATTACTCAATCCTCATACATATCCAAGGTCACAATCCCGATACATAGGACAACTGTCAGCCCTATCTGGCTATACTTGGACAACTCCTAGAATGAATAATCAGGAGACAAGAATATAATTAAATGTCACCGAAAAAGTGGCAAGGATTGCTTGAACCACTCTGGAGCAGATCCACAACCCTTAAACCAAACAAGGACCAGGGTTGCAGACCGTCTCCCGAGTAGAACCGCTCTTCTTACGCTATCCGACGGACAAGACATGTCAAGAAGCTAGGCGACTAATCTAGTCGAGAGTCTACCTAGCAGGCAATGGGATCAGGTAAACTATGCCAAGGTGAACATGCACGAGCCCAGTCCAGCAAACCAAATAAATGGTTCTGCCTAATCCTTCGAACTAAATTCCCAACTGGGAATTCTGGAAAAATCCGGAAGAGTCTCCTTTGTTATCTGGATGGGAGCACCCTACGAAATGGGGCTAAAACCACTCGGCACAACCCGCCGCAGAATCGCAGAATTGCAGACTCGTGGGCTGAGAACACTAAGTCTCAACTACAAGTAGCACTACGATGCGTACTGGAAACAAATCGATAGCCGAGAACACTAAGTCTCGGCCTCCAGTAGCACTACGATGCGTACTGGAAACCACTCGAACCCGAGACCACTAAGTCCCGGCCTCCAGCAGCGCTACAATGCGTACTGGGCGCCAAGCCAACATGCACAATAATAAAATAACTGCCTCGCAGGGCGCACCACAACATATGTCCATAAATCCCTAACCCAAGCACAATCACCGCCACAAGTAAAGTTAGCCAAAGCCGTTACCCGACCGCGAGTCGGACACGGGGCATATGGGGACAATCCGTACAAGTGAGTCGTGCTCGTGTCCTCGGAGGTGTGGATGACCCATCCAAGTCGTCCGATATGGTCTATCCCAGTATCGGACTGAGCTAATCTAGGTTATCATGACAGTTCTACTACTAGGCTACACTACTCATGGTTATACATTTACAATTACAATAAATTAAAATACAATAAAATCTAGGAGAGAGGGCAAGAGCCGTCGATGAGCAAGGGATACTTGCCTAGAGGGCTCGGCTAGCTAAGCAAGTCTTCGGCAGTCGCGATCCAAGCTAGCATGCCAATCGAGATCCTCAGAACACACAATAAATAATCATCAGCACCAAATAATAAAATAATAGAATAATCACAGGGATGGCAAAATGCTATACCATGTGGGTCCTGCAAGCAGTGCATAGATCGGGCATGGAAACCGAGGTACGCGGACCGATACAGATATGCAAACCGAGATATGCATGTATATCGAGACGTACACAAAAATCAAGATGACTCGAGGATCAAGATGAACAGGAGACAACATACACGTAAATCGAGATGCACACGTAGATCGAGATACGCACGTAAACCGAGACGTGCACGAGAATCAAGATAGCATGAATATCGAGACGAATAGGAACGGGATATTCACGTATATCGATACACAAACCAAGACATGTACGTAAATCAGTACGTGCACGCAAACTGAGATGGCTCATAGTCCAAGGTGGCACATATACCAATACGGCATGCAAATCGATGTGTGTACGCAAATCGAGACGGCACGGGTCGTAAGATGGGCACAAAGGTCGAGGCACAAAAATCGAGGCGGTGCATAAATCGAGATGGCACGGTGCCCGAGGCAGCACGGGGCTCGAGGCATCCCGCTGCTCGAGGCATCACGTGGATTGGGTGCACAAAAATTGGGACAGCACGCACACCATGGTACGCACAACCCGAGACGACACAAAATTAAGGGGCACGGAGTACGAGGCGACACGTACACCGAGGTACACGTATCTCTAGGAGTTCGTACCCTAAGGCAGCGCACAAACCGAAGAAGCGCACGCTGCATGAGTGCACACTGCTCAAGGCTGCACACTACACAAAGTAACGTGCTGCTCGAGCCGAGGTGCACAGATCGAGGAAGAGAGAGGCAGGCGGAGGGGCTCACCGGGGATGCTCGGCCAGACGGGACTGGTCGTTGCCGACGGAGAAGACATGGAGGGGGAAATCGTCGGAAGTTCGGCCAGGTCGCGGCGGCTTCGCGACAGAGGAAAGGCGGCAGCAGTGGCGCTGCGCTCGACGAAGGGAGCGGAAGAGATCGTCGCCGGCGCGCCAAGTCGTGAGGAGACGACGGCGACGACAGGCAGATGGGCGACAACTCGTGGCGGCTATCCGCGCCACAGCGAGAGGAGGAAGGAGAAGGGGGCGGAGGCCATGGGGCCGGAGGTGATGATGAGGGTGCTGGTGGCGGTGGTCGCGGCAGGAGGCGGGGCGATGGAGGCGGTGGCTGCTACGGTGGTAGGCGGTGGAGGAGATGGCGACGATGATGGTGGTGGTGGAAGAGATGGTGGTGGGAGCAGTAGTGGTGGCGGTCGCGGCTCCGAGAAGAGGGAGCTCGGGAAGGAGGCGGCCATGGCGGTGGCGCCGGAGAGGCTGGCCACGGTGGCGGGGGCGCCGGGAACGGTGAAGAGGAAGAGAGTGAGGAGACGAGAGAGTTGAGCAGAAGAGTGAGGGAGAGGAGAGCTGAGAGAGAGAGAAAGGAATTAGGGGATGGGTTGTGCGGCTGAGAGTGGAAGTGAGGGGGAGAGAGAGAGTGTTAGGGTTTGGGGATGGATAGATGTAGGTAAAAAAAATGATAACAATAACAATAATAAAATAAAAGAATAATAATGAGGATAAACTCACATTCCAAGTAAACAATAATAAAAATTTAAGAATATCCAAAATTAAAAATCCTTAAAATACACCAATACAGTCATATACCTATTTCCAAAATAGGGATCTGACAAAGGCTGGCAAATTTCTTCAAGAGCAGAGACTGTGTCTGATAGTCTAAGGAGTAAGGCAGAGTTGCTACACTTTTTCGAGCCTCCATCGTCACCCTCCTAGAATCAAAAATTAAACAATTGTACTTAGATTGTTTCCTAGGATTTCTTTCTAGGCTTTCTTCTGTACAAGCGAGTTTGCAATCAAGTTTAATTCATCTGTAATTTTTGTGCTTGATATTTAATGGCAAACACGACGGCGACTCTGCTTGGGACTTCCTTCTCCTCTGATGAGAAGTTGGTGATGCAATCCGATGCGTCCAAGCTCGGCTCTATGCAGCAAATGCTTGTGGTTCGTTTTGACCAACAAGCATTCGAAGAAATGCTCTCTGAAGGGAGCGCCAGCCCATCCCATAAGCGAGCCAACCCGAAGAGAACCGCAGGACGTCAAAGAGCAAAACTGCTGCCCTTGTCAGGTTCTCGAAGAAGCTCCTTCTACGGCCCAAGACGGTGATCAAAGCTCTCCTGCGGCCTTGCTTCAAACCGCAGAGAATCCCACTGTCCCCAAATCTAGCAGAGGAAAACACTACGATGCTAAGCTTTTGGGGACACAAGGGAAATCCTTGCGGACGAAGAAGAAGCCGCATAAAAAAAAGGGCAGTCTGCCTATGCGGTAGCCGACTCTGGCCGCAGGAAGATGGCCTATGCGACAGTCAATCCTAGCCGCAGACAGGTTGTCCCATGCGGCCCTGTCAGAAGCTCTATTTTTGACCGTCTCTCATGCGGACCCGACTCCATGCGGCCATTGAGAATGGGGAATGTTCCAATTTGGACTCTTCTTACTATGCGCCTTCGGGTGCTAAGTCGAAGAAGTCTACGGCAGTGCGGGCCCAACAAGCCCGGTCAACTGTCCAAGCTGTTGACTGTCAGCGGGCACCGTTAACTATTATGCGGGCTCCTGATGGAAATCTGTACAGAACCACCCGCGTCCAGCCCTCTGGGGCAAACAGACAGGGTAGGTCCCAAAAGTCTTCCTACAATGATCGAGAACAAGTGCTTTTACTAGCCTCGGATCAGGGAGCAAACATGATACCTACGCACCCGTGTGCTCGGGATACCCGAGTCCACAAATTGGATGCAAAGGTAGATCAATTTGCTATCGACTTGTGAGAGGTGATTACTCACAAACGTAAGGAGAGAGAAGCAACCTTGGCATGTGATGAGCCCATTTTAGGACATCATTGTAACCAAGTCATCATCAACTGCTGCGGCAACAAGACGACAACACCTGAAGATCGGCAGTCCATTTTCCAACGACTGTACCAGCCAGCACCTGTCCGATGATAACTCGAGAAACATGTACAAATTTTGGAAGACAAAAAATTTCCTTTTGCCTCCTGTAATTCAACTCGAAAGATTTCTGCCGTCAAGGGAGGAAAAAAGACATGCTCCTCCAGCCCGACAATCTCAGCCAGCACTACATGGAAACTCTCATATGGAGGATTGCCGCCGACAACCACAGGGGGTGTCTACCCAGGCACCCGATCCAGAAAGAATCTTCCAATTCCCGGGGGTACATCCTCGACCTCCCTGGGGATAGATGAAGCTGGGGGTAGCAGTCCCCTCAATGTATGCGACAACCCGGTGTTCCAAGAGGATACACAAGGAGTAGCGATCTACTGGAATTATACAACAGACTTGGACGTCCTCGAGGGTGACTGCCTTTGCCAAGACGATACAGCTTCCTGCACAGGGGGTGGTACCCCTTCCAAATCCGAGAAGGAGGACATTTCGACGTTCCCCGATGATTTACTATACGAGGGTACGACACGGAAAGCACATCCTCTACGGTCCCATCTGTCTCTCCCCACCTGCGGACAGTATTTATGGAAGGAGATGATCATGAAGGACCTACGAATCGACAACGTTAGAGGTACTTGAAGCTATGCTCCTATCCTTGGTCAAG
>JANAVB010020319.1:27500-52397 GCA_029216955.1 Iris pallida | reverse complement strand
CTCATGTATTACTGTCGACTCTTTTCGCTCGTCGTATAACGTCTACTCGCCTCAAGTCCGAGTTTACCTATCCGTGATCATAGTTTGACACATTCCGTACCCATCAAAATCATCCTCGAACAACTTTCGTATCAAACCACAAGTCAAATCCGATTTTGCCACGCCTTGCAAGTTCGATCATCCCCGCTGGATGAATCACTATACCAACGCTCACGCAGAATGATCGTCCTAATTTGACGTGACGCATGTGTGATGCTGGAGTTGCACTCGCATAAGACACGAATGTCAACATTGTGGTTATCTTCGAAACAATCAAGCACTTCGTTTTCTTCCGAGTAACATCCATCGACTCTCAAATTCTCTGAAGTATTCCTACCGTTATCATCCAAACTGCCATCAACTTAACTTGCATCTTATTCATCCAACAACAATGCTCAACACAATTTTTGATCATTCGATCAGAGTATCCCCGAGTTATTGCATATCGCCTTTGATATGCCTCAATACCGTCGTCGATATGCATAACTTGAACATCTTCCTTTCTCATAAGCTCAAATCCGTTGCAATCATTGCCATTATCCGAACTCGAATACGAATCAAGTCTCGCACTTATCAAGATTCATTCCGTTATAACTCACTACCAAAAATCGCAACCCAATTTCCAATTCACATGTTCATTCTCATATTCCTAACTCATACTTCCAAATCGTGCCACCGATTCATCGTACACTAACTCCAATTCGTTCGCATGATTTCTTCGTACCTACTCAACGTAAATTCGACCGAGTCGACTATTTCCTCAATGCAACATTCCTTCGCTATGTCCAGCCTATCGTTCGACTCATACTTAACGAATCCTCGTCCGACGCATCATCCATAGGTACGGCTTCGCACATAATTGTTCGACTCAATTCATCGAAGCATACTTGCATCGACTTTTCTCAAGTCATTCCCATTCAAGTCTCGGTATTACTCCGTCCGTTGCGGACAAACCTATCGTAACAACATAATCGTCTCGACGAAGTCTATCGCAAGTCACCAACCTTAACATAGATATCGCTAAGTGGTATCCCATATACCACTCAGGATCGAGCCTATCTTTATCGATACAATACTTCGCTATACTGATCGCATAATTGTTATTGCATATACCACTCGAAATCAAGTCATTACTCGACATCGCATTCCGCATGGGTCCGACATATATTCCTCAATCAACTATCCCGTATGGCGATCCTTCTGATCCCAGCTCTAGCGTTAGCTCATGTTTGACACACATTCAATCTAACCGTATCTTAGCGATCATATCGATCATGCCCACAATATTCGCTTATTCAAAGCTCAATGCGACATTCGGCCAACATACATGTTCGCCTACTCAACTCAACTTAGTGACCAACTCGACTCGTACTATCGCATCCACGATCATCCAATCTCACTCGTTGCAACTCGTGCAACAACTCATTCTCGATACTTAAGGTCTTTACTCAATCTCGTGCAACATATCGCTATCCATCCGCATAGCCATACAACACGCATCATACCATATTGACTCGTTGTACCGATGCAACGAATGATTCACGACTTGCTGCACTCCGTGCAACCAACAACACATAACGTTCGTATAGCAACATAACACGCATCGCCTTACATATCGATCCGTTGCACTTTGTGCAACCAACAACACATATCTCTTCGCACTTTGTGCGATCAACAATACATAGCTCCTCGTACTTCGTGCGACCGACCAAACATATCGTTGCACTTCATGCAACCAACATCACCATATTCGCTGCACTTTATACGACCAGCATTCCATAACTCGTTGCACTTCGTGCAACCAACATTCCATAACTCGTTGTACTTCGTGCAACTAACACTCTCCGATGGCACCCGGAGATAGCGTGATAGTCACGACATACTTATGGCGGACGTACGCAACTTAATATAGACTTATTGTATGGAACATCCAGTGTAGCGTCGAGCAGATCCATGAGCCATGCGGTTGCGGAAATAACGTAGAGTCAATTGAATTTCGATATCGAAGCAACTGAGGGTCAAAGAGATTCATGCACGGTCCAAAGGATGGAACCGCTCTGATACCAACTTGTCACGCCCCGACCCGGAAAATCGCTCGTCCTCGCTAGATTTTACCCGAATCATCGTCCTCGCTGGGGCGTGATGCCGCACGAGCCTGGAGTTGCGCTCGTGCAAGGCAAGATAACAGGTTCACATAGAACTATCTCAAATCGATAACATAAGCAGCGGAAGGAAAACAGAGTATGACATAAGAATCTCTTTTATTGATAATGAACTGAAGGTTACAAAGGCTCTGAATAGCCCAACATATATGCCAATTGGCTACAACGCTCATGATCTCTCTAGCTCACAAAGGATTATATTTTCCATAAATTATGCCTCTTTATAGCCACCAAGTAGTTTTCGGCCGAACATCTCCATGTCGCAAGTCCGAACGCATATGCGGTAGCTCCTCTTGAACGCCAAGGACTCCATGCCTCGGCACGTCCAAGCCAAGCTCCGCCCCGAGCCGATCATAACCTGAGCCTGCACATAAACTAGTGGGAGATTAGTGCTTTCGTCCTCGCTTCGTACTGATCAAGGCCCGCTCGCACCCAAACCAAACACTAAATACATTTAGTGAACATGCATCTTAAATTTGTGATCTTTCTATTTAGCCTTAGGATCGGTTTCATGGCAATCTTCATATATAACAACTTATCATAAATGTGTCCCATATCTCGTGTTCCTGCAGCAGATATAGTTAGGCATAATAGGAACATAAACATAGTGATCGTGCACATCCCGTCCCATTTTCCTTAGCCTGCGGTGGTTAGAACTTAACATAAGCAAACATACGATTCGTACAACCGACCAACCATAAACGTAAACATATGCATAATGGGTGGCAGGCCCTGCGCCTGCACCCACTCTCATCTCAGCCCACCGGCCCTAACTATATGAAGGTCACGGTGTTTCGCACCGTAATGGACTTGGCATCTCATATGTGTATGTAAAACCCCTAAATTTCTATATATATTTTTTTATTAATATTTGTACGGATTTAAAATTTTGTATTGTACGTAGCGTAGTCGTATTTTACGTCGCGCACAAAATTTTATTTTTGCTCGACGAGTACGAATATGTGCGAGCGTACATATTTTCGAAAAATATTTTATTTGTTATTTTATAGTTTCAAAATAATATATGCAGTAATTATTTTACTATCAATACCAAGTTTTTATTTTATTTACTAAAGGCCTTCATTTATGCAATTATTAAAAATAATTAATATTTTTATTGTATACTAGAAAAACATAATTATGAAAATATTATTTGTGTATACATATTATTTGTAATTATTTATTGGTTTATTTTAAATATTATGTGATTTTTGAAATTATTATTAATAGTATTTTTGGAAAATATATTTCGAAATTATTATGGCAATTTAAATCTTGATTTGAATTTATGTATTTATTTAAATAGTTAAATAATTGAAATTTGATTTATTGATTTGATTTTAAACTAAGAGAATTTAAATAGATTTAATTGGATTTGGATTGGATTTGGGTTTAAATTGATATAAATTAAATTACTGATTATCTATTTCTGGGTTTAAACTATTCCTAGTTCCTATCCAATTGGAAATTCTCACATCCTATAAATAGGCAGGTACTCCTCCAATTTTTTATCATCCACAAATTTCTTCACAAATAATTCTCCATAAAGTACGTGCACCGTGTCCGTGTTCCACCATCCATATTTTTATTCCATGTTTACATCTACATATCTTTCCCGTGTCGGACACCCCCGACATCAATGAATTCCTACCTAATCCTAACCGAGCCACCTACTACCCACGGCCAGCCTACTTCGATCCCGTCCCCGCTCGTGTCCTCCTCCCTGTCCCCAACCCATCGACACCCGCCACCAGCACAGACCCAACAACCACGACCATCCCCACTGCCATCAAAAGCCGACCCTCCAACGCGGCCGCCGCCTAGGTCGACAAGTCCGCCACCACGCCGAGAACCCCGGCCATCCACACAGCCCGTCCCCTCTTTCTACTACCACCCCAGAACCCGACCACAACCACCATCCGTCCACCTCGTCAAACCTCCGCCGACACCACGGCCAAAAACTACCGCCACCACCACAAATTTGCAAAAAATAAAATATAACAAAACCACCACCGCCACCCCCACTCACCTTAACCCGCCGACCGAAGCCCGCCGACCTCTTCGCCGTTGGCCCCTCGCCCGACCGCCTCACGCCGCCGCCCAGCCAAGCCCCGGTCGAGACCTCCGCCGCGGCCAGCAAACTCCGCGAACGCCCTCCACGAACCTGGCCCTCCGCCGCCGCGTGCGCCCAACCCCCGCCACCGTGCCCAGCCGAACCCCCTTCTTCCTCTCCACTCCCATCGAGCGTCGAGCCCTCCGACCCCGTCCGCTCCTCCGCCGGATGACCGACTCCCCGCGCACCCCTTTCCCCCGATCAACTCCCCGAACTCCGCCCGCCGCTGCCTGAAACCTACTGCCGCACCAGCGCGAGCGCACCGACGCACGCAGCTCCGCGCGCCCTAGCCTCCGGCCATGCGCCGCCTCGCCGAGGTGCTGTTCCCGCTTCCCCCTCCTTCCTTCCTCTCCTCCTCTCACCTCTTCCCTCTCTCCCGACTCTCCCTCTCGACTGGCCAGCCTCCTCTTCCTCCTCCTTCGGATCCTTCTTCTTCTTTCTCCTTGTCTTCTCTTTCAAAATTTTTTCTTTTTCTTAAAAAGGGGAGACTCCCTGATAACAGAGCTTAGCTCTGTTTATGTAATTTTATGTTATTATTTTTTGTTGTTTTCCTCTTTCTCTTATTTTGGCTGAGCTCCTTTCTCGTGAAACGAGAAGGAGGACAGGCCAGCTATTATCAGCATTATTAATTTTTTTCTTTTATTTTTTTTGTTAGTTTTAATGGTAAATGGATTATTAAGTATTATTATTATTATTATTATTATTATATTATATTATATTAATTTATGTTTTTCTACTTTATTATAGTATTGTATTATTATTTTTTTTATTATTATTAATATTATTATTATTACATTTAGTAATTCATAGTGAACATCTGTAATTTAAATATTTGAATATATTTTGTTGATAGGTATTTTTGGACAAATGTCTATATGAAAGCATGTGTACTTTACGACAACTGTATATTAGTTATTATACCTTATTAATATTAGTATTATTTTAGTTGTTATTTTATCATAAGTATTATTGTTTATATATATATATATATATATTATATATATATATATATATAATATATATATATATATTATATTTATTTTTGGCCTATGAAAAAGTAGTTTCACTATCTCAAAATTTACTTTTATAATTTATGGCTCTTTTCAAATATTCTCCTAGAAATTATTAAAACTAATAAAATATAAGTTCAAGTATTACAATTATTTTTCTTAAATAGTATATGTATCAATTATTCAAAATTCCTTCAATTTCCTCCAGCCCGTGACTAAACCCTCTTATACCTATTCTGTCACCAAATCCGTACTACTTTATGACCAACCCTAACTAAATTGACCCTTCTGGACCCAATGGAACTGTTCGTGCCATCAACAGAGGTCCCCTTGTGTAGTTATTACACCAAAGTCGCAGTTTATGCCACCATGATTATCGCAGCACACCAGGCGCTCTACCAGGCAAGATACCTTGCCATTTGCTGTTTAATTTTTTTAGCTCATATTTCATGCATGTTCATTATTTTCTTTATGAAAATAAACTGTAATACATGGCATAACCTGTTAGAATTTACTGTTCAGTTTCTTGCTATGTATTATTTTCTTACATATTAAACCTAGATTTAAGGGACCACCTTTGTGTGTTACATTCATGGCCTTGACACGTTGTACCACGAAGTTGTGTGTCGCATGTAGAACTCGAAGTGCGTGATTGGCTGGCCACCAGTACGTACAAGCCGTGCGATAGGAATAACCGCTAATAGGGGTTGCATGCTAGTTTGACTTAGCGGTTATAGAGTTAGCATTGGGCGGAAAGAACATGATTGGAAGTTGACTACCACCCTATCTATCGTAGACTCGCTCGCTACTGAGGAACGATATGTAGACTATATGCTATAGACTCACTCGGTACTGAGGAATAGTATATGGTGTTGTGACTCGCTACTGAGGTACTGCATTGGTATTGACCGAAAAGTCATACGACCATGAACTGTTCTTAAAATGCATTCACTTAGAACGGTTAGGCTACCTTTATCCGTTAGGTATGAGTACCTTCGGTTTGGGTACTTGTATCTGACCGTAGCTTGGAACAATAACTTGTCACGGATTAGTTCGTCACATCTTGTCCTTGTTTGGTTGTAGGTGTGACTTACTACTTCGATGAGAAGGTATTGAACCTTATTGGGGTCCGGATACCATATTGGATTCTTAGCATAGAAAGATACGTCGCTATGAATTAGTTTACCATCTCCTGTCCTTGTTTGGTTGGAGGGATGGTACGCTCGTTCAGTAGGTGCGTATTGGAACATGTTATAATTCGATTTACTTATTTATTTGAGCAATATTTATTCAGTTTATATGGCATAATATTATGTGTCTTGTTACGTCCCTCTGAGGACCTGGTTATCTCTCCATGTGTGTGCTATTGTCTTTCGCAGGTGTTTTAGCTCTAGCCGCGATCTTCGTTATTTCTTCGAGGAAGATTGCATTTGGATCGTCTTCGCTTTGCTCGCCGCTCATTTCATTTTCCATGTATTTTATTTCCTTATTTTGTTGGTAGTGGATTTGTCTCCGCCCAACATATTGTATCAAGACAAATTTATTCTCATTATATGATATCTTTTATTCATTTATCTGTGTGGATGAGATTAGTTATGGTTCTACTGTATTTTACAGCTTATGTATTTATACGAGGGTTCCATATATTGGAGTGTACTTCGTATGAATACAGCTGGCATGTCTACGTTCCTAGTCTTACGTATTTTGGGACTGGGGCGTTACATGTTTTTGTGGTGGCCCATGCAGGTCAAGATAAATTGTTTGGTTACTTTACCGTACCAAGCAAGCCTGCGAATAGGATTAGAAGTCTAGGATCTCATCCACATACTTGACCTCTTTCCTTGATTTTATCTACCGTTTGACTCATCAATTGCATCTTGCTTGCTTCCTTCCATCTCTATTCTTATCTTCCCTTCGTGCTTGCTAGAGGTTGACCCTACTAGTTAGATGTCCCAAACACCCTTAGCTTAATTCTTTAAGTTGGGTAGAATACACCACGACCTGACACACCCTTGACCATTAAGGGAATACAAATAGTATTACCTAGACCATAGAGACTAGAAAATTTAACCCATTTGGTCAACCAAGCCTTGGTCAATAAAACCGTAGAATGATTGTATAGGAATAAACAAGACTTAGATCCTTATGACTCTTAGACTATTCATAATTGTTATTATTTTCATCTACTCTCACGTGCCTTACTATCTAAACTAATGATGCTAATGTAGCCTAGTTTTTGTAAGCTTATTCTTTTATCAAGCTTGTTTCAAGACATATGTTATTTGGGCATGTCCACTAATATATTGTCTACTCAGAACCGGTACATGATGGTCTGATCAACCAAGTACATTTTGGTTCGCTTTTGTCTATTATTCTACGTGGATGGAACATAGCTAAACTTGTCCTTTAGAATCCCATCCATGACTGCCTTGACAACTCCTTTTGAAATTTTCCGGTCGTCATTGAATCACGTATTCGTATTCGATAACGCCTCCTTCGAACTCTATATTGCTTTCGCCTTTACCTATTTTAGGAGGACGAGGCATTATACTATAACTCCTCTAGCCTTCCTATCGGCTATGACCATTTTTACTCAATATTGCTATATCTTCATCCTAAACTACTCGACCCTATCAAGACCCTCTAATCGCTTAATTAAAGCGAATCTATTTCGTTATCTTAGTCGTGACTCTCATTCATTACCCGTGACCACACCGTTTTACTTTTCTATGATCTAGATCGCAATTTCTTACGGTATGATTTTGTTATCGATTATTCCCCATCGATACCCCCTTGTGTCTTCTCACCCCCCTACGAATTCTTAATTTCGAGGACAAAATTCTTTTAAGTTGGGTAGGATGTAAAACCCCTAAATTTCTATATATATTTTTTTATTAATATTTGTACGGATTTAAAATTATTTATTGTACGTAGCGTAGTCATATTTTACGTCGCGCACGAAATTTTATTTTTACTCGACGAGTACGAATATGTGCGAGCGTACATATTTTCAAAAAATATTTTATTTGTTATTTTATAGTTTCAAAATAATATATGTAATTATTTTACTATCAATACCAAGTTGTTATTTTATTTACTAAAGGCCTTCATTTATGCAATTATTAAAAATAATTAATATTTTTATTGTATACTAGAAAAACATAATTATGAAAATATTATTTGTGTATACATATATATTTGTAATTATTTATTGGTTTATTTTAAATATTATGTGATTTTCGAAATTATTATTAATAGTATTTTTGGAAAATATATTTCGAAATTATTATGGCAATTTAAATCTTGATTTGAATTTATGTATTTATTTAAATAGTTAAATAATTGAAATTTGATTTATTGATTTGATTTTAAACTAAGAGAATTTAAATAGATTTAATTGGATTTGGATTGGATTTGGGTTTAAATTGATATAAATTAAATTACTGATTATCTATTTTTGGGTTTAAACTATTCCTAGTTCCTATCCAATTAGAAATTCCCACATCCTATAAATAGGCAGGTACTCCTCCAATATTTTTATCATCCACAAATTTCTCAATAATTCTCCATAAAGTGCGTGCACCGTGTCCGTGTTCCACCATCCATATTTTTATTCCATGTTTACATCTACATATCTTTCCCGTGTCGGACACCCCCGACATCAATGAATTCCTACCTAATCCTAACCGAGCCACCTACTACCCACGGCCAGCCTACTCCGATCCCGTCCCCGCTCGTGTCCTCCTCCCTGTCCCCAACCCATCGACACCCGCCACCAGCACAGACCCAACAACCACGGCCATCCCCACTGCCATCAAAAGCCGACCCCCCAACGCGGGCGTCGCCTAGGTCGACAAGTCCGCCACCACGCCGAGAACCCCGGCCATCCACACAGCCCGTCCCCTCTTCCTACTACCACCGGCCAGAACCCGACCACAACCACCATCCGTCCACCTCGTCAAACCTCCGTCGACACCACGGCCAAAAACCACCGGCCACCACCACAAATTTGCAAAAAAATAAAATATAACAAAAACCACCACCGCCACTCACCTTAACCCGCCGACCTCTTCGCCGTTGGCCCCTCGCCGACTGCCACACGCCGCCGCCCAGCCAAGCCCCGGTCGAGCCCTCCGCCGCGGCCAGCAAACTCCGCAAACGCCCTCCACGAACCTGGCCCTCCGCCGCCGCGTGCGCCCAACGCCCCGAGCCACCGTGCCCAGCCGAACCCCCTTCTTCCTCTCCACACCCATCGAGCGTCGAGCCCTCCGACCCGCGTCCGCTCCTCCGCCGGATGACCGACTCCCCGCGCACCCCTTTTCCCGATCAACTCCCCAACTCCGCCGCTGCCTGAAACCCACTGCCGCACCAGCGCGAGCGCGCCGACGCACGCAGCTCCGCGCGCCCTAGCCTCCGGCCATGCGCCGCCTCGCCGAGGTGCTGTTCCCGCTTCCCCCTCCTTCCGTTCCTCCTCACCTCTTTCCTCTCTCCCGACTCTCCCTCTCGACTGGCCAGCCTCCTCTTCCTCCTCCTTCGGATCCTTCTTCTTCTTTCTCCCTCTTTCAAAATTTTTTCTTTTTCTTAAAAAGGGGAGACTCCCTGATAACAGAGCTTAGCTCTGTTTATGTAATTTTATGTTATTATTTTTTGTTGTTTTCCTCTTTCTCTTTATTTTGGCTGAGCTTCTTTCTCGTGAAACGAGAAGGAGGACAGACCAGCTATTATCAGCATTATTAATTTTTTTTCTTTCATTTTTTTATGTTAGTTTTAATGGTAAATGGATTATTAAGTATTATTATTATTATTATTATTATTATTATTATTATTATTATTAATATTAATATTAATATTCTGTTTATTCTACTTTATTATTAGTATTATATTATTATTATTTTATTATTATTATTAATATTATTATTACATTTAGTAATTCATAGTGAACATCTGTAATTTAAATATTTGAATATATTTTGTCGATAGGTATTTTTGGACAAATGTCTATATGAAAGCATGTGTACTTTACGACAACTGTATATTAGTTATTATACCTTATTAATATTAGTATTATTTTAGTTGTTATTTTATCATAAGTATTATTGTTTATACTGGACAGATGAAGTCGACCGTGCTCAGGACGACAGGCCAATTGAGCAGGCAGGCGTTGGCAGTTCGGATGAGTGTCGAACAGAAATCGAGCCTTCTCTCCCACCAGTCGGTCTCCTCGCGGAAGTTTCACAAAAGAAGAAAAAGCCACAGAAGGCGGTACCGCCAACCGATCGCGTTACGCGGCAATCCGCAAATTCCTCCCACACTGGTATACCCACGACTTCCCTTAATGTTTAACGCCCTTATTTGGAATGTTCGTGGAATAGCGAATCAAATGACTCTTAAAAGAATTAAAAATCTGGTGAGAATCCACAAAATAGTGTTTCTTGGTATCATTGAACCTAAGGTGGATAACAGTCAGCTACTTCATTACCAGCTGAAGCTTGGTTTCTCCCAGTCTTTCTGCAATGCTAGGGGTAACATATGGGTTATGGCTAAATCTACTTGTGATATTTCCCTTCATGAAAGCTTTGAACAAGCTCTGACAGTCTCTATGACACATCATATGCTTCCCGCTACAGTCTTTTTTTACTACTGTTCATGGGGACAATACCAAGGAAGGTCGTCGCATATTATGGGACAGGCTCTCACAGTTGCAGCTCAATATCCAGTCACCTTGGGCTATAGGGGGTGATTTCAACGCTATTTTGCGTTCGGGGGAGAAAATAGGTGGTCGCCCTCCTGATCACCTTTCTATTGCTGAATTTGCTAATTTTATGCTTACTACTGGTATGGTCGAACTTCAATACTCAGGCAGCTGTTTCACATGGGTTAAATCTAAGCATGATGGTCGACGGGGTTCCCGACTGGATCGAGTTCTTGTCGATAATGCATGGTTAGACTTGGCGCCTCTCTCTCATGTTGAACATCTAAACCGTACAGAATCGGATCATGCACCATTACTTCTCAAATTTTTATCTAATGTGGCCATGGGCAAAAGGCAGTTTAGATTTCTGGACTTTTGGGTCACTCATGAAGAGTTTCGGCCGTTAATTCAACAAGCTTGGTGTTCTGTCGATCATCGTCTTGGGCTCACTCGTGTAGCTCTTCGGCTCGATGCTTGCAGGAAATTCTTATCAACTTGGAGTCGCAACACATATGGAGATATATTCCAACAAGTTAAGCAAGCGGAGGATGAGGTCCTTTCTGCAGAAATCTTGCATGAGCAGCATAATTCTGTTTTGAGTAGAGAACACCTGGCCAAGGTTACTGCTAATCTCAAACAATGAGTTAGTATAGAAGAAGCTTACTGGAAGCAGAAATCTAGGATGAAATAGGATCTTGAAGGAGATAAAAATACTGCCTATTTCCATGGTTGTGTGACGAATAGGAAGTGCTCTCTTCAGATTCACTCAATCACTACAGATGATGGAACTCTTTTAAAAGACAGATCTCTGATCCATGCTTACGCTAAAGAGTTCTACTCCAGGCTCTATCAGAGGGGTGACATCCAGGAGAAGACTACATTATTGGAGAATATTCCTTCCATCATCACTGACGAGGACAATGATTTGTTGATTGCGGCTCCGACATCTGACGAGGTCTTTGCAGCTATTAAATCTCTTGATCAACATAGCTCGCCAGGTCCGGATGGCTTTACTCCGCTTTTCTTCATTTCATGCTGGGATATCATTGGGGATGATTTGACTGAGGCTATTGGTTTATTTGTCGATGGCTTCGCTTTGCCTCGTTCCATCACTAACACCTCATTGGTCTTGATCCCGAAGGTTAAACAGCCCAAATATTTTGGTGATTATAGACCAATTAGTTTGTGTTCAGTGTTGAACAAGATAATTTCCAAATTGCTATCTCGTAGATTATCCCCTTTACTGCCTCGTCTTATTTCGCCTGAACAAAGCGGATTTGTTCATGGTAGAGAGATTGTTGATAATATTCTTCTAGCACAGGAGATGATGGCTAAAATGAACAAGAAGCACAGGGGAGGCAATGTAGCTATCAAGCTAGATATGATGAAGGCCTACGACAGGGTAGACTGGAGATTCCTGCTGAAGGTTCTTCGTAAATTTGGTTTTCACAACAAATGGGTGGACATGATGCTTAGAATTGTTAATAATATTTGGTATGCTCCATTGATCAATGGTGAGTCGACCGAGTACTTTCAGGCCTTCCGGGGTGTTCGTCAGGGGGACCCCCTATCCCCGGCTTTGTTTATCATTGCAGCGGAGGTTCTCTCGCGTAGCCTGAAGCAGCTCCCCTATACGGAGGGTTTTACTCCATTTATATCTCCTCGTGGTTGCCCACCTATCACCCATTTGGCGTATGCAGATGACATACTCCTATTTTCAGCCGGAGACTTGCGTTCTGTTACCAAAGTTTCTGATCTTCTCTCACAATATGAGGATGCTTCGGGACAACTGATCAACAAGACCAAGACTTCTATATTCATGTCTCCGAACGTTTTTCAGGAACGTGGATCAGAGTTAGCTCGAAGAACGGGTTTTTTCAGTTGGCTCCCCGCCTTTTACTTACCTTGGGTGCCCACTTATGGCCGGACAGCGCAATGGTGGCATGTATGAGGACCTCCTTGCTCGGTTACGCAGTAAACTCGAAGGCTGGCATAACAAAATCCTTTCACCTGGAGGTAAGCTTGTCTTGATTAAATCCGTTCTAACGTCTATCCCTATGTATACGTTAGCAGCTTGTAATCCGCCTCTTGCGGTATTACATCGTATGTAGAGTATGTTCTCGAGCTTCTTCTGGGGAGCCCAAGAGGGGGTTGCCAAAAGAACCTGGCTTGGTTGGGATAGAATGGCTAGAACCAAGCAGGAAGGAGGACTGGGTATCAAGAGAATGGATGAGATGATGCAAGCTTTTACAATGAAGCTTTGGTGGAAGTTCATGACTCAAGACAGCTTATGGACCAGCTTTTTCAATCTCAAATACTGTTCGAATATTCATCCATTGGAAGCAGCTATAACATCTAACGCTTCTCATGTTTGGAAGAGGCTGTTAACTGGAAGAGACTTGGCACAACAGCACATTGTGTTCATTGATGAAGCTTGGCGATGGGGTAGAACTCAATCTGGCCAGTTCACTTTGTCGTCTGCTTGGGATGTGGCTAGGATTCATAGGCCGATCCTATCAGATTTTACACACATTTGGGGTTCATGTATACCTATCAAATGGTCAATACTTTTATGGAGGATTCTGCATAACAAACTGCCAACGGATGATAATATTGTTCGACTTGGCTACAGCTTGGCCTCGAAGTGTCATTGCTGTTCCTCGAACGAGGCTGAGACTTTGGAACATCTTATGCATCATGGCGAATTGGCTAAAGGAGTATGGGGAGCAGTCCAAATAGCTTATAATGTTCGTTCTCGAGGAAGGACCTTACTTGAAAGACTTCGTGACTGGTGGAGGAAGAGAAACAAACACAGAAAAGTCATAGTTGCAGCGGCTGTTCTCTGGGTCATTTGGAAAGATCGGAACAAATGGAGATATGAAAATCACTCATATGTTATGGACAAGTTGATCGCAGAAGTTCATCGGCAAGTTGGGAAAGCTACAATCAAATGTAGACACGTTTAGTGTCCTTTTGTACTGTGTTTTGGAAGCTGACTAATAAAGTTTAGTGTTCAGAAATATATATATATATATATATATATATATATATATATATATATATATATATATATATATATATATATATTTATTTATTTATTTTTGGCCTATGAAAAAGTAGTTTCACTATCTCAAAATTTACTTTTATAATTTATGGTTCTTTTCAAATATTCTCCTAGAAATTATTAAAACTAATAAAAATATAAGTTCAAGTATTACAATTATTTTTCTTAAATAGTATATGTATCAATTATTCAAAATTCCTTCGATTTCCTCCAGCCCGTGACTAAACCCTCTTATACCTATTCTGTCACCAAATCCGTACTACTTTATGACCAACCCTAACTAAATTGACCCTTATGGACCCAATGGAACTGTCCGTGCCATCAACAGAGGTCCTCTTGTGTAGTTATTACACCAAAGTCGCAGTTCATGCCACCCTGATTATCGCAGCACACCAGGCGCTCTACCAGGCAAGACACCTTGCCATTTGCTGTTTAATTATTTTAGCTCATATTTCATGCATGTTTATTATTTTCTTTATGCAAAATAAATTGTAATACATGGCATAACCTGTTAGAATTTACTGTTCAGTTTCTTGCTATGTATTATTTTCTTACACATTAAACCTAGATTTAAGGGACCACCTTTGTGTGTTGCATTCATGGCCTTGACACGTTGTACTACGAAGTTGTGTGTCGCATGTAGAACTCGGAAGTACGTGATTGGCTGGCCACCAGTATGTACAAGCCGTGCGATAGGAATAACCGCTAATAGAGGTTGCATGCTAGTTTGACTTAGCGGTTATAGAGTTATCATTGGACGGGAAGAACATGATTGGAAGTTGACTACCATCCTATCTATCGTAGACTCGCTCGCTACTGAGGAACGATAGGTAGACTATATGCTATAGACTCGCTCGGTACTGAGGTATAGTATATGGTGTTGTGACTCGTTACTGAGGTACTGTATTGGTATTGACCGGGAAGTCATGCGACCATGAACTGTTCTTAAAATGCATTCACTTAGAACGGTTAGGCTACCTTTATCCGTTAGGTATGAATACCTTCGGTTTGGATACTTGTATCTGACCGTGGCTTGGAACAATAACTTGTCGCGGATTAGTTCGTCACATCTTGTCCTTGTTTGGTTGTAGGTGTGACTTACTACTTCGATGAGAACGTATTGAACCTTGTTGGGGTCCGAATACCATATTGGATTCTTAGCATGGAAAGATACGTCGCCGTGAATTAGTTTACCATCTCCTGTCCTTGTTTGGTTGGGGGGATGGTACGCTCGTTCAGTAGGTGCGTATTGGAACATGTTATAATTCGATTTACTTATTTATTTGAGCAATATTTATTCAGTTTATATGGCATGATATTATGTGTCTTGTTACGTCCCTCTGAGGACCTGGTTATCTCTCCAGGTGTGTGCTATTGTCTTTCGCAGGTATTCTAGCTCTAGCCACGATCTTCGTTATTTCTTCGAGGAAGATTGCATTTGGATCGTCTTCGCTTCGCTCGCCGCTCATTTCATTTTTCATGTATTTTATTTCCTTATTTTGTTGGTAGTGGATTTGTCTCCGCCCAACATATTGTATCAAGACAAATCCATTCTCATTATATGATATCTTTTATTCATTTGTTCTGTGTGGATGAGATTAGTTATGGTTCTACTGCATTTTACAGCTTATGTATTCATACGAGGGTTCCATATATTGGAGTGTACTTCGTATGAATACAGCTGGCACGTCTACGTTCCTAGTCTTACGTATTTTGGGACTGGGCCGTTACAGTGTAAGCCTACAATCACTTCGATACGGGTTGCTAGCCCAGTATCCGAAGGATCCCAAACTTACGGATATCATAGCTTATCACAGCACTGGACGGTCGCAATCCGTCCGAATGTTGTGCACCATAAATACCACACATAATTCCCTCCTAGGCCGAACGGTCCCGGTGCCCCGGCGTAACCGTCCGAGGGAAGCCGTACCCGTACACGGGCCATCCGAGTCCATTGACCATATAATACGTGCCATAGCATACAAGTCACACATTCCAATCCATCTCGTATTCCATAAACATAGTCTCGCACCATGAACATATTCGCGTCTCATAAACATAATCCACCATCCATATGGGGAGCTCCGTCGGCGTTATGCCCCAACACATCCATATTGATGTACGACGCCCAACGGCTTAGTCATTTCGTACTCATTTTCAACGCGTACCGCTCGTAAGTTATTCTCATAGCCTAATTCCGTAGTTACTCAGTCATTTCATAGCTTCCGTACACGAGGGCACGCTCAGCACTGTAATCCATATTCTACGCCTAGTGTTCAATGTTCTCAGAGCCGTGCACGTGATGCACATCTCGATATTGTCTTTCAATGTTCTACCATCATGTCCTACCGCAACCCGTGCACTTGATGCACGTCGCTTCAATTGTTCGATTGTTCAATGTTCTATCTTAGTATTCGACCCATACTTGGACCTTTCGTCGCCGAGCCACGCTCGCTAACTCGATAACATCTTACGCATACCATAACATATTTTATTAGACGTGAAGGAATAGGGAAAGAGAGTCAAGAACCCGTCCACCTTAAGCCGATACGCCTTGCCGTATCGCCGATTGAAGCGTCTCGCTTCCATAACTCGATCGCATAGCTAACTCCCGGACTTAGCCATTCCTTTGAACTACTCGGTTGACTTGGCCTATCGTGCCCATACCACGATCCGTAATCCAGCATAAAGGCATAGCCTGCACACCAGATCAACTAACATTAGCACTTGCTCAAACAGAACTTATCCTTTGTATCGATTCGATTCATATATTCCAACCGACTCAAAGCTTACCTTTGGCCAACGTAACTCTTGCATCGATTCGCATAGATACTTTGTCGGGTCAACGCAACTCTTCGAGTCAACGACTCATCATAATGCACCGATACGGAGCGGGGCATTACATGCGAGACTCGTCTTCCAAGCCTGGATCCATGGGAGCCAAGTCAAGAAACATGTGCTGATCTGGCTGTTTCGCCAGAGGAGGAAGGTCCTGTGTGACCTGCTGATAGTGTTTTGGAGACGGAGGAGACAGCCCCAGACGTCGGTGGTCCCTCCGGAATTGAAAAGGATAAGGGTTTGCTGGTTGAACCCTCTGTTGCTCCTTCCACTTGGGGGACGATATCGACGCCCCATCTGGTTCCTCCTGTCCACTTGGCACCTTGGGCTAGTGACGAAGTGCAAGTCCCTGACGAGAGAGGGTCCGCTGAGGTTGAGGTTGTGGCCTCGTAGATTGAGGTCGGTGGGTCTTCTGCAGGTCCGCTGTCCAGAGTAGCTCCTCCAACTCCTGCTATGACGCCTCAGATGTTGGTAGACGCGGACGAGTATGTACAGTTTGTTGTTGAAGCAGTGTACAAGATGCTGCAGAAAGGCGTATCAACTGTGCTGAATGCGAACAGGAGTTTCACGACGGCAAAAGCCATGGCGCTCCCCTCCATTGGTTTGATACATTCGTACCAGGGCCATGATCATATGGCCGAGATTCTGGAGGCATCGGTGGCCGAGCTCGACCAGCTTCTTTCTGAGCTTCAGAGTATCCGACGAAATAATTTTTCTGCTCTGATAGAAGCAGAAAAAGAGAAATTGATAGCCGAAGTCGAGTCGTCGTATCAGGCCACGGTGGCTGTGTGGGACCGCGAGGTGGCCGAAGCTGAGGCTGCGGTGGAGAGGCTATCTCAATCCACGCAGGAAAAGGTAGAGTTGTGGGCCTCGTTGGAAGCTAGCATAGCGGAGGTCACTGCCAAGATCCGTCATCTTGAAGACCAGCGAGCCCAATTCTTGTTAGATGCTGAGCGAGTCCAAGCTGAACATGTATCATCTAAGGAGGAGGAAGCAGCTTTTACCCGACAGGTTCTTTCCCTGACCCACCAGCGGCAACTGCTAGACGAGAAGTATGAGACTGATACTGCCCCCGAAGCTGTAGAGGTGATGCGTCAAAAAGCCGAACGCCGGGTCTTGGCGACCGCAGAGACTCGGGCGCTTGATGCATCGGATTGAAGAGCTTTCTGCCAATCCCAGTGATACTTAGGGATTGTAGTTTCTCTCTTTTTTTGTTATTTTTGTAGTTTGCAACTTCTGCTGGGGGTATAATCCTTTACTTTTAAATAAAAATAAAGAATTTTGTGGTGTGTTCATTTTTTGCTGTCATAAACTAATGATTTGTGTGGACCTATTATCTTTTGCGCACCTTGGTTTTTAGGTACAGATAATAAGTTTGGAAGAATCGATATGTTTGCTCAGAGGTAATATGGACGTAACAAATATGGGGTTCAAATGATGAAGTCTTCCTACTCAGAGGTGTTATGGACGTGGTAGGAGTGACTCTGGGGGGATACGCAGAACTACTCAGAGGTGATATGGACATGAAAGTTCTGCGATCGATGTACGGCAACGCGGGGGTTGTTTGTACGGGATGTTTACTCAGAGGTAATGTGGACGTGGTAAACATGATAGTTAGCGAAATCCTACGGAGTGTAAGATTCTGCTTTGCAGGGCGTAGAGGAGCAACTCAGAGGTAATGTGGACATGGTTGTTCTTATACTGAGGATAGAATGCCACGGAACAACTGGGTTCAGAAAGCATAGGATTTTATAAAGAAGAGATGTATGTGATCTCTGATGATCAGGTCTACTGACTCCCTTGTTGGGTAGAGATGGAAGTACATGTCTGAAAGATGTCAAGAGTAGTACTTCTTTAGGAACTTGTCGTTGATGGACATCATGAACAAGTCTCCGTTCGATCGAGCAAGGCGGTAAGCACCGTTTGGTATACCGTCTCTATGATGAAAGGTCCCTCCCATTTGGGCTCAAACTTTCCTGGTGTTTTGTGAGTCAACACCATCGGCCTCCTGACTGCCAGGACCAGGTCGCCTATTTGAAAAGTCCTCTGCTTGACCTTTTTGTTAAAAGCCTGTGATATACGGGCTTGATAAAGTTCAATACGCTGCTGAGCTAGGAGACGCTTTTTGTCAAATGCTTCCAATTCTCGCAGATGACGACGCTGGTTGTCTTCTTCTGTTAATTGGTTTGTGAGCGCCACACGGAGTGAGGGTATCTGAATCTCGAGAGGCAGTACCGCTTCACTCCCGTAGACTAAAAAGAATGGGGTGTTGCCCGTTGGAGTCCGTACCGTTGTACGGTAGGCCCAAAGACATTCGCCAAGTTTTTCGTCCAGTTGCGTTTGTTGGATGATACGACCTTTTTAGTAGCTTGACGATAGTCTTGTTAAAAGCCTCGTCCAATCCATTTGCTGCCGGATTATAGGCGGTTGATGCCACGTTCTGAATGCGGTTCTTGTCACAGAATCTGCTAAAAATATGGCTGATGAACTGAGGACCGTTATCATGGATAATCCTTCGAGGTACCCCGAAACGGTAGATGACATGGTGCTTGATGAAGCTGATCACCCTGGAGCTCTTCACTTCCGTCAATGGAACTGCTTCTGCCCATTTGGAGAAGTAGTCGGTGATGGCTAGGATGAAGCGGTGTCCCCTCGATGATGGAGGGGTGATAGGTCCTACAATGTCCATGCCCCAAGCTACGAAGGGCCAGGATGCGACCGTAGGATGTAGTAGTTTTGACGGTGTATGGATGAAGTCGACATGAAGCTGGCAAGTATGGCACTTTTTAGCATAGTCGACAACGTCGGCTGCCATAGTTGGACAGTAGTAACCCATGCGTCGCAGTCGATCCTGCAACTTAGGGCCAGGTTGATGAGCCCCGCAAGTTCCATCATGAGCTTCCCGAAGGGCTTCGGCTGCTTCTTCGTTGGATAGACATCGAAGGAGAAGTCCACCGAAGGAACGTCGGTACAGCGTTTTAATAGCTGTATTATAGTAAAATTGAAGGGAACGCCTTCTGACTGAGACGGCTTCCTTCGGGTCTTCTGGGAGAATTCCATAGACAGCGAAGTCGATGAATGGGAACCTCCAGTCTCGGATATTAACACCGGCGCTTATCGTCATGGCATGGGCCATTTGTGAGCATATGTTGTTTTTGGGACAGACAAAGTCTCGACCAACTACCATGACGTAGTATTGAGTCCCGAGGGGTGCTGCTAATGAAGCTGCGAGGCCGGCAAGAGCATCAGCCTCCAGGTTTTGTAGCCGAGGTACGTGTTCTATGAAGAACTTAGTGAAAGTTGAAATAATATTCAATGCAGCTTCATGGTAAGGAACCAGATCTTCATGACGAACGAGTTTTGAGTCACCGTAAGCTTCCAGATGATCCACCCCCAGCTGTTGCGCCATCTGGAGTCCCATGATGAGAGCGTTGTACTCAGCAACATTGTTGGAGCACGGCTTCAAAAGGGTGTAGGTACGCTGGATGACCAGCTGATCGAGGGAGACTAAGACCACCCCTACTCCTGCAATGATTTGACATTTAGAGCCTGTTCTTGAAGCGCCATCGAAAAACACCCGCCAGATGGAGTTTTCTTCGGTGACGTTTGATTCTTGGACCTCATTCGGGATGTCTTCATAGAGTCTGGAGGACTCTGGAATGGGGTGTGCAGCTAAAAAGTCGGCTAGAGCTTGGCCCTTGACGGCTTTTTGTGGGACGAAGACCATATTATATGGTGTCAACAGAATTGCCCATATAGCTAGTCGGGAGTTCAAGGATCCCGGCTTCGTCATGACAACCCTGAGTGGATTGACTCGGGAGATGACATGAATTGTCTGGCCCGAAACATAATGGCGAGTCTTCTAGATGGCGAACACCAAAGCCAAACACTCCTTTTCAACAGGGTTGTACCGGTGTTCGACCCCGATCATCGTTCTACTAAGGTAGTATATAGCTTGCTCGTAGCCTGCATCGTTGTTCTGAGCCAACAAAGCGTCGAGGGAATGATCCATGGCAATAACGTAGAGGAGAAATGGTTTGCCTGCGACGGGTGCCACCAGGACTGGCGGGCTCGTAAGGTAAGCTTTGATATCTTCGAAAGCTTTCTGGCATTCTTCTGTCCAGACGTAGGAAACTCCCTTCTTTATGAGCTGGGTGAAGGGTTGACATTTCTCGGAAAGGTTTGATATAAACCTTCAGATGTATGCCAGACGCCCCTGTAGGCCTCGAAGTTCTCGGAGGTTCTTCGGAAGGTCCATGTCAAGGATGGCTTTGGTTTTCTTGGGATCGACATGAATGCCTTTTGCCGTGATAATGAAGCCCAAGAACTTTTCGCTAGAAACCCCAAGGAAGGATTTAGCGGGGTTCATCTTGAGTTGATGCGCTCGTATGAGATCGAAGACTGTCTTTAGGTCTTGTAGGTGATCACCTTTGAGACGACTTTTGACAGCGATATCATCAACATAGCACTCAACTGTTTTGTGCAGATATTGACAAAAGATGGTACTCATAGCTCGTTGGTACATAGCACCAGCGTTCTTCAAGCCAAAGGGCATCACTGTGTAGCAGAAAACTCCCTTCGGAGTCCTGAATGACGTGTGTTTTGCATCATCGGGGAACATTTTGATCTGATTGTAGCCCGAATACCCGTCCATGAAAGACATGCATTCAAAGCCACATGTATTGTCGATCATCACGTCAGTGATTGGAAGTAGGAATTCGTCCTTCGGGCAAGCAGTATTGAGATCCCTGAAGTCGATACAGACTCGTATCTTTCCATTCTTCTTGGTGACAAGGATGACATTGGCCACCCAGTCCGGATGTTGCTCCTCACGGATGAACCCGCTGCTCAGGAGTTTGTCCACCTCCTGATTGATAGAGTTCATGATATCGGGACAAAAATGCCGTTGTTGTTGCTTTACAGGCTTAGCATCAGGCAAGATGTTAAGTATATGCATCGCGATCTGGGGATCAAGTTCCGGCATGTCTTCGTAGCTCCAGGCGAAGACGTCGATATATTCTTTGGCCAATTGGACCAAAGACTCCCGGTCTTCTCCCTTTAAACTTTTGCTAATGAAGATGGGCTTGGAAGGAGATCCATCTCCAGGGTCAACTTGTTCGACCTTGTCTTCGGTAGGGGGCTCGCGTAATTCAAAACAAGACTCCCACTGTGCTCCTAGGCATTGAGCCCAGGGTTCTTCTTCAAAGAATGCCGACGTTTGGTCATCGCCTTCATCCTCTTGAGATTGTACAGATGCCATGTTGACTGATAGCACCTTCTTGAGGACTGAGCCGATACTGGTATCGGAATCCCAAGTTGATGCTTCGGATGAGTGAGAGTGTTCCGCTTCTTCTGCTTCCGAACTCTCTGGAGTTGCTGGCGGCGTGACATAGCCCACTCCCCGACGAGTATGATGATAGTAGTCCTGCGGCTTTCCTTTAGGTATTGGGAGCCGAAGGGGAAGACGCCGGCCCTTGCCGTAGTTCAGGCCTTTGTTGCTTTTAAGGTCGTAACCCATCTTTTGAATGAGGTACTTTGCCTTGTCCGTGTACCGATAGACTTGTATTCTGTCGGTATCTGGTTCTGGCTCGAGTGGCGGGAGGTCTTGATAATGCTCGACTTTGCCGAAGATGATGGGTTCTTCATCCCGATTCCGCAGTAGGACTATAAAATAGACTCCTTGGGACGGGACTACTCGATTTACATGATTGAAGGTCGTTATTTGTGTTTGTAACGACCGTAGAGCATTATCTAGCACATACATGGCATTCCAATGTGGAAGACTAGAATAATTGAAAGACACTATATTATTGATAAAATACGAGATTTTGTCCTGCGGGATTACATTATCAAGAGAAGGTGCATCTATATCAGCAGAGATGTACTCTCCTAACTCTTCATCTGTGAGCACTGGAGCTGGTTCGGGAGAGTCCACCGTAGACATGACCTTGGGATCCGAGAGGGCTGTGTGGGCCTTCTCTTGTAGTTTGGATGATTGCGGAGGCTTGCCTTTAAGACGCACCTTCAGGGGTACGTCGACTGCGCCTTCGATGACAGGTGCCTTCCACTGTAGTTTTGCCACCAGGGGAGCCAACGTTTGAGGAGGTCTTCCCTTGAGCCATATCTTCAAGGGAGCTTCAGTAGGTGCTCTACCTAGATAAGTTGGTGCTTTTCCAGGTAGCTTGATGGTCATGGGAGGCAGCATCTGAGGCGGTTTCCCTTTGAGTCGAATCTTCAAAGGAGCATCGGGCATCATCTCCGGCTCCATGTCCGGCTCAGCCGCTGTTTCTGCTTCATCATCAGCGTCGTTGGCTTTCCTTTCATCGAACGACTTATATAAGCTAGCGTCGATGAAGTAAGCTTCGACCCCCTTGAAAGGTCAATGTCTGCGAACTTTGTCCGGATGATATCATTGGTGGACACGTACTTCATACATTGGTGGAGTGTAGATGGCACCACCATGTATTCATGCAGCCACGGGCGACCCAACAGGAGGTTGTAGTTGACGTCGACGTCCACGACATAGCAAGTCACCTCAGTTCGGAGGTTGTCGATATGACACTTCAGCCATATTTTGCCCAGCGGTTCACTTTTGCTAGCATTGAAGCCGCTGATTGTAGTATTGAAAGGCGCTAGCCGGTACATTGGGATCCCCAGTATTGACAGCATAGTCCTAGGGATGATGCTGAGGGAAGACCCTGGATCAATCTGAATTCGCTTCACCTTGACGGAGCCTACATACCCTGTATAGTACAGTAGCCTGTTGTGCCGGTTGTGCTTGAGCAGCATGTCTTGTTGGGTGAAGGTTATGTTGGGGATGACCTCATCCGTACAATGACAGTGCGCACATGTGGTCGGGAGATCCTCGGGCTGCATGACCTGACTGATGAAGGACTCAGCATCCTTCAAGGCTTCACAGAGCTTCGCGGGTATCTTTGGAAAGGCGAAGCAGCTCGTACAGAGATAAGCGAGCGGGAGTACCAACAAGTTGTGCCAGTATGTCAAAATTGTGGGGCTTTGCTAGCCCCGAAGCATTTTTCTTTCGCAAAGGCTTGTCGAAACAGGCCTCTACGTGCTTCTGTTTATTGGCTGCTGGAGGTTTGGATGGACCTCCTTCTTCGGCAGCAGGGGCAGTGCAGGGAGACGCCACCTCGACGGCAGCTTTGTCGGGTTGGGCGTTCAGCTGCGAACGGGTTTGTACAGGAAGAGCCTCCTCCGCGGAGGAAGAGACCATACGGCAAGACTTGATCTTCTTGCCCTAAGCTTTGGAGGTAGAGCGTACCCCCGGTTGAGTAACCTCGGAGACGAGATCAGGGTGAACCCATAAGACCACTCCCCGAGATGTGGTGAGTGGGATGAGTCCACTCACGTTGTCACGAGTAGGTGGTAGCTTGACCACCTCTATTGTCGCCTTTGGGATGGGGACGACGCCATCTTGTGCTGTGGTTGGCGGCAAGGTGCCAAATTGGAGCGACACCAGGTTAGCCGAGACTGTCTTCTCCTCGTAATCGATGGAGATGACATTCGCATTGATCATGCGCTGGATATAGTTCTTGAGGACGTAGCAGTCCTGAGTTGGATATCCGATAAACCGATGGTAGTGACAGTACCTCGGATTGTCCACTCTCCCAACCTTGTCGGGACGCTTCGGGTCTGGCAATTTGATCTTGTCACCCTGCTTCAGCATCTCGAAGAGTTGCAAGGTGTCTTCGTCGTTGAAAGAATAGACCTCCTTTGGCCTCGGCGCAAGCGGAGGCTTCTGAGTAGGTACATATTCACCATTGGAGGCATTGACAGTCAGCGCCTGCTTCCCCTTCGTCTCACGTCCAGGGTCAGACCATTTTCCCTTGTCTTCAAAAGCAGGGAAACTGACTCCCAGAAGGCGAGCATTGGATGCCTTCTTTTCAGCTGCTTCAGCCTCAATAATCAATGAGCTCCAATCGGGCGGAGGGTAGATTTGAGCCAGAGCTTGATCGCAG
>JANAVB010020319.1:0-22500 GCA_029216955.1 Iris pallida | reverse complement strand
ACCTGCGGGAAAACTCGTCTAGTTGTCTATTTATTTTGGACTTTTGAGAGTAGTCATGTATTAGACTATGTATTTTGTGACTGGACCTGTATCCAGCTTTACATTTCGGACTTGTACTTGGACTTACTATTATACGAGATGACTTTTGTGTTTGGATCATTTATGACTCTTTACTACATATAGAACTGTTAGCACATTTTAGTCTTATCTTGTTATCTTTAGAACAGCTTACTACGCTTTATCTCAAGCGTAGGTTGGACATGACTCGGCCCGACCCAACAATTTCGGTAGTAGATCGTGACATGTTTTTAGTGGTAGCCCATACAGGTCCTGACTAAATTGTTTGGTTACGTTATTATACCAAGCTCGCCTGCAATTAGGAACTTAAGGTAATTATACAACACTAGAAATGACGCTTAGAACTCCTAGAGGAATACTAGGACTGCAACATAGGAAACGCATCACATGTTCGTTGTTACAAATTGGATTTTCTTGTTATTTATGATTGTTTACTTTAAAGTGTCCTTATAAGTCCCTTTTATTTATTTAGATGGTGCTCACCCGCTCATCCCAGTATGTCACACCTGAGAATGGCACACTCCCTATCCAGTCGGTTGACCAGTTGACCGATGTACCTCCACCTACCATACTTCCCCACTCCATAAATCCACCAACCCAAATGCCTCCACCACCTTCCACATCACAGTTCCAGCAGGACCCGATACTCCCACCACCACCTATTACTATACCTGCCCAGGCTTTCGTCACACTCGACGGGAACCAACTGCTCACTCTGATCCAAGGGTTCCTAACGACCCATCAGGAGCAAACCACCCTACTCCGCCAGAGCATGGAGCGTTCTGAGGAACGTACCATGGTCCCACCACCTGTAGAGCCACGGCAGAGAGCAGGGACGTTCAAGGACTTCATGGGTCTGAACCCCAAGGAGTTCTTAGGGACTGAGGGCATAGTAGTAGCAGATGACTGGCTAGACTCAGTAAAGAGGAAGCTCCTTGGAGCTAGGTTGCCGAGTGACCTCCAGGTCGAGGCAGCGGGATTTCTGCTGATAGACTTGGCAGGAGTTTGGTCTATTTGCGAGAGGGAAGGCCACTTGGGATCAGTTCAAGACCCAGTTCAAGAAAAAATTCTTCTCGACCACCGCTAGGGTAGCCATGGGGCTATGATTCCAGAACATCCAGCAGGGGAACCGTTCTGTTGACGAGTATGCAGCAGAGTTTAGTCGCCTGAGCCGTTTCGCTCCTACTCTAGTTGCAGACCCTGAGGAGATGACGCGTAGGTTTTGCCATGATCTAGTTCCAGACATTGGCATTCTTATAGTGGCGAACGGTACGACTGACTACTACCAGAGCCTAGAGTTGGCCCGGAGCATAGAGGAGCATCTTCTGTCTCACAAGAGACCGACTTCTGTACACCTCGAGGGACCGTCCAAGCGTCAGGCTTTCCAGCCGAGAGCACCGACGCCGTACTAGCAGACTTACCGTCCCCCTACATCACATCATCCGACCCTGCCAGTTAGAGCCCCGGGACCCCGACAGCAGCAGAAGGGAGCTTTGTGTGAATTCTGTAAAAGGCCAGGCCACGACACTTTCATCTGTAGGAAGAGGTTGGGGCAGTGTTTAGCTTGTGGGTCTACCACCCATCAGCTTCGGAACTGTCCAGTAGCGAGATTACCAGGTGCCGGACCACCGTCTAAAGGACCGCCGCTTTCGACTCAGCAGCAGAGGTTTGGACAACATCTGCAGCAGTAGAAGGGACCCCAGGGGAAGGCTTATAGCCTAGCTCTTGAGCCGGAGCAGGTTTCGGAGCCCAATTATTTGGCTGACGTCATCACAGGTCATGTTTATTTGCATACTTTTCTAGCTCTATGCTTGTTTGATTCCGGTGCATCTCATAGCTTCATGTCATTAGAGTTTATGCATAAACACCACTTAGTAGCTACACCTACCGAGGAGATGAGTAGAGTAATGACGGAAGGCGGACCAGTGCCCATTAGAGCTATCTATATATGCTCTATTACTATAGCTGGAAGAGAGTTTAGGGGACGATTCTTTGTGATGCCACTTCCCGAGTATGATATCATATTGGGGATAGACTGGCTTAGATATGCCCATGCAGCTATAGACTATTATGAGGGTAGTATTCTGTTCAGTCCCCCAGGCACAGCACCATTCAGTGTCAAGAGGACATGGCCGAAGATCAGCCTAGAGCCGAACTGTTGTGCGACAGTTGGGGAGATAGCACCGCCACACCCTATCATTAGAGAGTTTATGGATGTATTTCTAGAGAATCTTCCAGGACTTCCGCCTGACAGAGATGTGGAGTTCACTATAGATTTAGTACCGAGTTCATCACCAGTATCCCGGGCTTGCTATAGAGTGAACCCCAAGGAGGCCGTAGAGATGAAGGAGCAGATTGATGACCTATTGAAAAAGGGTTTCATTCGATCTAGTGCTTCTCCATGGGGAGCGCCAGTGCTCTTTGTGCCTAAGAAGGATGGTACAGTTCGGTTGTGTATTGACTACCGGGCATTGAATACCATCACCATTAAAAACAAATATTCTCTGCCCAAGATAGATGATTTGTTCGACCAGTTGAGTGGGGCGAAGGTGTTTTCCAAGATAGATTTGAGATCCGGGTACCACCAGTTGAAAGTCAGGGCTACAGACATCCAGAAGACGTCGTTCAATACGAAGTACGGGCGGTACCAGTTTTTGGTGATGCCATTTGGTCTCATAAATACGCCAACTGTCTTTATGAATTTGATGAATAAGACATTTCACCAGTATCTGGATAAGTTCGTCGTAGTATTTATCGACGATATCCTGATATACTCGAAGACGCCGGAGGAGCACGCAGAGCACTTGCGGACAGTTTTGGGGATTCTGAGGCAGGAGAGGTTGTTTGCCAAATTGTCGAAGTACGAGTTCTTTTTGGACCGAGTGGAGTTTCTCGGTCATATAGTTACTAGAGAGGGGATCTTGGTAGATCCCAGGATGATTGTTGTCGTTGAGACGTGGAAGGCTCCGACATCAGTTTCAGGGATCAGGAGCTTTCTGGATTTAGCCGGCTATTATAGGAAGTTCATCCAGGACTTTGCTAGGATAGCTGAACCCATGACGAAGCTGACGCGGAAGGACGCAGTGTACATCTGGTCAGAGGACTGCCAGGCAGCGTTTTTGTTACACCCCGATTCCGTCGAATCGATAGTCGTCCCCCGGGCGTGATACCGTGCGAACCTAATTTACGATCACACAAGACATAGTCATAAGGTAATCCGAGATACGAGATCTAAGAGAGTACGCAGACAAATTGATTCACACAATAAGTAAAGGAAACTTGATCTTTATTGATAATGAACATCTTTTACAGACTCCGATACAAGACTCATTACCGTACGGGCTACAACATGACTCGATTACAAAAGAGTGCCGATGAGATAGCCATTCCATACATTGCACACATCCCTCAATATACAACAAGGTACTCCAGTGACCTGGATGGAAGGGACGCCGAGTCATCTTTCTGGGACTGTCGAGAGCCTTCAAAAGGGGAGTCGCAGAGAAAGTCTTCGACGTACGGCCGAAGCTTCAAAGTCACGAACGTCGTCGAGCTAGTTGGCGCATCCTTCCTGGTTCGCGGGACCTGCAAAGAGCGAGGATCAGCACAAAACACATGTACTGGCGAATGGCTAATTAAATCCAAGCTCTGCATTTGATTCAAGAAGTTTCGTAAGCATGTTAGCTAGCTATTTCAATGATCTTTCTAACCATCCTGCTCGATTTGTATGTTAACATGTTTTGAGGCAAGCATATAAAATTGTATAACATTGAGCAACTATCAAATCATCCCGTGCCAAGTGTATTTGTTAAGCAGTAAAAAGGGTATGAAGGCCACTGGCAATGTTAAGCCATATCGGACTATAGCTGAGTTAGACGGCGACCCTTTCGTGTCGGGTAGCGAGCCCTGTGTGAAAGTTTTCGCATAACTCGCGCCGATGAAGGGCTGGCGCTTGCTATACATGTGAGCACCCTGAATTTCGGGTTAAAATTTTTTATTTTTATTTTATTTTCCTGATTATTTGGTTTGATAAATATTTTATTTTATTTATTTATTTGTAAGTGTACTTTCCCGTGCCATTGATATTTGGAGTATCAGGGATGTTCAACTCTGGAAATCTTCTTCACGAGTTTTGGAGTGGACACGATTACCTCCATGACGGTATATGGTGTCCCACCCAAACTTGTTCCCTTGTGCTCTTTCTGCTTCGCTGAACTTTGGGTCGGTTTAGACCAATTGATTGTTATTTATTTTCCCACTCTTTTTCTTGATCATTTTCAGCGCGTTACCATGACATTTAAATTGGGAGCGCTAGACCAGTCAGTTTCTTGAAACCAACTCCTCATTGATGATCTACTCGAGATGCTCGCCACCCATGACCTTTGTGTCCCACTCAGACACGTCATTTTGAGCTCCATTTGATTCGCACAACTTTCTCGACATGTGACCCGATTTTATTTCACTCCACGGCGTCACATTCATTTTCTAACTTGATTTGTGGGTCCCCTGTCGACCAAAACCTGTCAGCCCCAACTATGGACATGGCCCACTTCGAGCCTACTATCCGTCCGCCACTTGTGTCCCATTTATTGGAATCTCCATGTGCTACTTATTTGCTCATGATCATCAACACCTAATTTTAATTCTATTTTTGCACAATGTCCAGTTTTGACCCAATCCGGCTCCACCGAGTCCAGTCCAGCTCCATGATTTTCTCCATCATGACACCCTCATAATTCTTGCCCCAAAAAATGTCAGGTACCCTCCTACTTATTTTTCTATAATTATTAGGAATTTCTAATTATTTAATTCCCTTAGAAATGACCAATTTCCCTCTAAATTATTCCTAGCCATTGGATAACCTCATTTAATTCCAACCATTGATTTCCCTCCATCCCAAACTTTCACTCAGCCAACACACATGGCCGGTCCTAGTTTCTAGGTGTAACAACTTTTTTTCTCTCTCCTTATCATTATTCTTTCTCTCTCTCTCTTCCTTTCTATTTCCTACACAACCCATTAATAACAACAACTACTACAACTCACCTCTCCTGGAAAACCCGACGACCTCTCCCAGGCCGACCACCCCCCCATGGCCGGCCTCGCCGTCGGCCAGCCACCCACCAGGCCACCTCTCCTCTTCTTTCTCCTCCCCCTACTTCTCCTTTCAAACCCGCAACCACCACCATAGCTCTCCACCATTTCCGCCACCTCCATTCCCGACCACCTACATCACCACCACCACAGTGCCCCGCCGCGTTGGGAGGTGCGCCACCGCACCTAGCCAGGCCGCGCAGCCCCCACGGCGCAGCAGCACGCGTTCTGCAGTGGCCGCCGCCGGCCGGGATGGCACAGCCGCGTGCATCCCCGCGCGCGTGCGAGCGCTGGCGCCGCCGCCGAGCCGGCCACGCATCGCCGTGGCTCCGGCGAACCACCCCCCTGGGCGCGCCGCACTCAGGCAGCCTCTCCCATGGCGGCCACCGTCCTCCGGGACGCGCCGTCGAGACGATTCGTGCGTTTTGAACGACATCCCGTCGTGACGCGCGCGAGATTGAGTTCGTTTTGGCGCCCCGTCGCAGCAACTTCGCACGCGATTTCCTGGAGATCCGACCGTTGGATCGGCGATTTCTTTGCTCCATCGCAATCTTGGTATATCCACCTTCGCTCATGTCAATTTTCGTCCATTAATTTTATCGTTTGATACAAGAAAACTGGCCACCAAGTTGACCATTTAAATTGTATTAAATTTGGACAGTTTCGCGGGGCCAACTTCGTCAGCTTGTATCTCCTCCACCGCAGCTCCGTTTGGCATGCTACCAGTTCCGGTGCGAAGCTGGTATAACCCTCTTACTTCTCCTCCAGTTTCGTTTCATTGTGAGCTTGTTTGATTAGTTGAATTCGATGCCAAAGTTGGTCGTCCGAATTCGTAATTTCCAACTTGTAAAATTCCATTTTTGAACACGGGACTCCAGATTTCATTTATAACACCACCATTAGACTTGTGGCGTCGTTCTGGCATATTTTCATATAAAGTTTGTTAGATTTGGAGAACATGGACCCGGGCACGCATTACGGTGCAAGGCGGGTCCCATTTTCTGGGTCAACGGGACTTTTTGACGCCGGCTCATCGGAATCCAATTCCGGATATACCGTTGAGTTCGTATCGTCATTCTGGACTCGTTGACATATAATTTGCTAGGTTTTGGTGGACATTGGGTCTGGCACGCATTTTGGTGCAAGTCGGATACCAATATCCGGGCCAACGGATCATTTTGAGATCGGCTCATCGAAATCCAATTCCGAAGATACCGTTGAGTTCGTATCATCATTCTGGACTCGTTGGCAGGTAGTTTGCTGAGTTTTGAGAACTTAGGCTCCGGCACGTATTTTTGTGCAAACTGGAATTCCAAGTTCTGGTCAACGGGCCAAAATGAGATCGGGTCAACGGAATCCAATTCTGGAGATACTGTTGGGTTCGTATCGACATTCTGGTTTCGTGGACATATAATTTGTTATATTTTATAGACTTATTTTCTTTCACGTTTTTCGGTGCAAAACGGCTCCGACACGGACACCGTTTTGACCCGAAATTATCTTTTTGCCCTTGTGTCCAAATTGGACCGTTGGGTAGGCTATCCTAGCTAAGTTGAGCATTCTGGACACGTTGGCGATGTTTATTTCATCGTCCGACAATGTTTGTTGATAGTTTCTCTGAGTTTAACCTTTTTATAATTAATTAATAATTAATTCAAATAATGTTCGTATTTCGAGATTAGTACAACGAAACTGAGACCAGTCAATTCCAGTGATCTCACATCGCTAAAATTGACAAGTTGGATACGTGGATCACTATAATAAGATTATCAACCTTACCGATAATCTTCTTATCTCGATTTGCGTGCCGTAAGTTTCGACGTACAAATAACGAAGTACACTTTAATAATTAGATTAGATTTACCCTGTTTGACCAGAGTTGACCAGTTGACCCAAAGTCAACTGTAAGTCAACACTTGACCTAGTTTGACTAGATTATTGACCGGAGTCGACCTAGAGTTAATTTGACTTAGAAGAACCTAGAATAATATAGATTGCCTGTAGGGATTCATTTATTTCAACTTAAACACCTTGTAACCTGTGTTGCTTTAAATAGGACTCTGTGGCTTCAGTGGGACCCTCTCTACTTATCAGCTGTTCAGGTTATCGAGGCGAGTACATTCTCTGTTCATTTCATATCCTGCTTAGAATTATTTCCTGCAGTAGATTACTTTACTTGTACTGTCACGTTGGTCACACGGATTGGTACTATATGGATCCCTTCTTGAGATGTTATCCTTAGGGAGCATCGGGTACTCTATGTTTGTGCGTTTCACTTGCATAGCGTATCACTATGCTTCGTTGATTCTTCGATCACTTGTGACACATACTCTTATGATCACAGAGTCATCCTGGAATCCTTATCCCATTTATGGGTCTACTATGTATCACCTTCGGGGTCTATCACCTTCGGGGTCTATCACCTTCGGGGTCTGTACATAGTATCATAACATAACCTGGCTGGATCCTTGTGTATTGATTGGGGGTACGGGGGAGTATAAATGGACATGTGAATAATACACCAGTAGTGTAGCATCAGAATCATTCCATAGTGTAGCATCAGAATCATCCCAGGCCATTTACATGTTCATATTGTACTCTGACTCACTAGTCACATGCTAGTTCTCTATGTATAGTAGATATTTCTATTACAGTTATCTCTCTGTTTACATACTATTTTCTTTCAGTACCTGTATCTTACTTTACTGCATGTCATATGTTTTCTAACCTGCTATGATCTGTTGAGATGTACTGTGCTCGCTCCAGTCCTGACTGGACCTGTTGATAAATTTTACAGATAGCCTGGAGGTGCCTGCTAGCCTAGAGGAGACACATTAGAGGTCGTTTAGATAGTTATTTCATTTTGTTTGGAGTTGTATTTACTTTGTGGATTACTGTATCTTTATTTGAGTTTGAGTTGTACTTCTGGGTTCATGTATCTTAGACACTTAGACTTCTACCTCCTGTATTTATTTTGGATTTCATATTTTATCTATCTTTATCATGCTCTACCTTAGATGTGATTGAGTTTGTATCTGCTATGTCACCCCCATTCGGGGAGTATAAACTGTTTAGTCTTATACTGTTAGATGCATTGAGACCTAGGACAGCGTTCTACCGCCGACACTGCGGCGTAGGCTGGGCGTTGTTACGTTCTCGTGCCCTAACTCTAGGGTACGGGTCGTGACACGTTTTTAGTGGTGGCCCATGCAGGTCGAGACTAAAGTGTAGTGGTAATCGAACTTGAGTACCACTACAGCCTGCACTAGGAATAGGATATATATTTTTGAAGATACTCAATCACAGTTAGGAACCCTTGAGAGATTCCTGGGACGACCCTGGAGAATCTTATTTAACTTCGATTTGAAAACTCTTTTTCCCTTGATTTGATTCATTTTTACCTTTTGTTGTTAAATTTGATTTTAATGGATTATTGTTGAATTTGAGTTTGTATTTATTAATTTTGATGAATGATTATCGAATTTTGAATTTTGATGATAGCTGTTGCATTCGAGTTTGTATTTTGATGGATTTTGTTCATTTTTGAATTTTGATGTTCGTTAATCAATTTGATTTGATTTTTGAGTATTCATTATTGATTAATTTAATTTTTGGCAAGATGAAATTGTATGGGCTAGGTCATCTAAGTTTTGGAAATCTAATCTTCTACGGTCACATTAGTCAGCATGGTGAGGACATATAGTTGACTTGGATATATTTCTCGGGTGTGGGAATTTAAGGTTTTTGCAGCCAAGCTAGCGGCACCGCAAAAATGTTAAATACCACGATTCTAGACGTATGTGCCTAAGTCGAGGACTCTGTGATTATCGTAGCCTTGCTTACTAGTATGACGAGGATTAGGGTACCATTATTTTGGATAGACGCATATAATCATCAGGTTGTACTTTAAATGTTTTCGAACATGTTTTCTATACTTTTGTTGCAGTCCTTCAAAAAAAATTTAATTATTATTGATTTGTTTTGTTTTGCTTCTCATTTTGCTTAGGATATAACTTTAGCTATTTTAATAAACCTTTGGGTAACTTCTTCCATGAATTTTTTCTTAATTCAACAAATCAATGATTTTGCTAGACTTTATCTTAAATTTGATATTTTAACTCTGGATTTCAAAATAGTTTCCTCTTTTAAAACAGATAAGCAGCACAGATTTTATTACCATTTCTTCTCCTGCCAATATTTTATTTCCATCATTCCTTATCTTATACAACTATCATGATTACATCAATCCCCTGTCTCGTATATAATTCTGTCAGCTATACCTTGAAAACTCTTGAACCTTCATACCATTTTGCTTGAGAAATGTTGAGAAAGTGACGTAAACCATCTAGTATGGAAATGACGTAATTGGTTATTATGTGATAATTTTGTAGGAATCAAAATGTTGGATGTCAAAAAAAATTTTGAGATAGAAATGTGGTAAAGGTTTAGAATGGAATTGAGTGATAAATGTTATCAATTTAGAAATAATTGCAGAAATTTTGGTTATGAGTAATTCATGGATGTATTTCAAAACTAATGAGGATATCAGAGGTCAACCTACTTTTGAGAACTAGAAATCTTGGTTATTGATCCTTGGGAACTATTACAAGGCTATGTGAAATTTAGAGATGGAAATGAGAATTTGATTATTTTCTATGATTATGCGAAGTTGAACCAGATATTGTAAGAGGGTGACTAGAGACAGAGAAAACAAGGATTTTAAGCTATAGGAATTGTTTAGATGATTGAAGAAATTGTAGAATTCAAAAGGAAAATAATTGAAGGTGAACGTTGAGGAAATTATGAAGGTTGATTTATAAACAAGAATAAAAATTTTGTGTGACATAGTGGTATTGGAGTTCAGTAAATGCGAGACTTGACTTAAACAAGTACAAGGATTTCATAAACTGGATTTAGAGGTTTCGGATCTAATTTAGAACGAGGTGAAGGGATTCAAAAATTTGATTAAATGAATAAGTGTTGACTTCTAATTAAGAGGGGTATGCTTCGTGGGAAATGTTTTAGAAGATTGAATTTTGTCTATGATGATCATGGTAAAATTTAGATGACCGAAGGTTATAAAAATTTTGAGGGTAGTCATATGAAGGTTGATTTTATATTGGGGTTTGTGAGAAAAATATGATTGGCAAATGATAAACTGATAATGTTAGAGAGAGATGATTAACTGACCTTCGTATGAAATCTTTCCTTGTTTTTTTCCAAAAAGAGGTTTTTCAATATCATTGAATCCTAGTTTCCTTAATCACGACCAAATCGACTTCGACTATCTTTCTTATCATAATTATATCTTGGTTTGTACTTAATTGAATTAAATTTGATTGTGACCTGAATCTCTATCCTTGTATGCTCGTTTTCAGACTTTGTTGAACCTGTCCTCCACATTGCCTAAATTTTGATTTTCCCAATTTGATCAACTTAGATCGTATCGAGAATAAATAATTTTAATATATATTGTGATTGGATTTTCATGCAAGTGACTTTCATTCTTAACTTTGATTTTGATTTTTCTGAACCCTTTATAAATAAATGGTAGTTATCATTATTATTTTTAGATCAGTACCAGTTTTCATATAGGATGGTAGACTGCCTTACAGTTTTGATGGTTTGTTGTTTCCGTAACTTTGGTTTAACGCCCTAGACTGCTTGTGTATTTTGATACCCTATGACCGATTCAGTTAGCATAACTAGTATACCTAGATGAGACTTTCACTACCACCATATGCCATGACCCTGTATGTCGTCCTTTTGATCACATGATTTGTTTTAATCTGGGACTTTGATTGTGGGGGTTTGACCTAGAGGGAGTATGAACAATTTTAATTTCGAGGACGAAATTTTTATAAGGTGGGTAGGATGTGAGCACCCTGAATTTCGGGTTAAAATTTTTCACTTTTATTTTATTTTCCTGATTATTTGGTTTGATAAATATTTTATTTTATTTATTTATCTGTAAGTGTACTTTCCCGTGCCATTGATATTTGGAGTATCAGGGATGTTCAACTCTGGAAATCTTCTTCACGAGTTTTGGAGTGGACACGATTACCTCCATGACGGTATATGGTGTCCCACCCAAACTTGTTCCCTTGTGCTCTTTCTGCTTCGCTGAACTTTGGGTCGGTTTAGACCAATTGATTGTTATTTATTTTCCCACTCTTTTTCTTGATCATTTTCAGCACGTTACCATGACATTTAAATTGGGAGCGCTAGACCAGTCAGTTTCTTGAAACCAACTCCTCATTGATGATCTACTCGAGACGCTCGTCACCTATGACCTTTGTGTCCCACTCAGACACGTCATTTTGAGCTCTTTGATTCGCACAACTTTCTCGACACGTGACCCGATTTTATTTCACTCTACGGCGTCACATTCATTTTCCAACTTGATTTGCGGGTCCCCTGTCGACCAAAACCTGTCAGCCCCAACTATGGACATGGCCCACTTCGAACCTACTATCCGTCCGCCACTTGTGCCCCATTTATTGGAATCTCCATGTGCTACTTATTTGCCCATGATCATCAACACCTAATTTTAATTCTATTTTTGCACAATGTCCAGTTTTGACCCAATCCGGCTCCACCGAGTCCAGTCCAGCTCCATGATTTTCTCTATCATGACACCCTCATAATTCTTGCCCAAAAAAAATGTCAGGTACCCTCCTACATATTTTACTATAATTATTGGGAATTTCTAATTATTTAATTCCCTTATAAATGACCAATTTCCCTCTAAATTATTCCTAGCCATTGGATAACCTCATTTAATTCCAACCATTGATTTCCCTCCATCCCAAACTTTCACTCAGCCAATGGCCGGCCCTAGTTTCTAGGTGTAATAACTTTTCTTTCTCTCTCCTTATCATTATTCTTCCTCTCTCTCTCTTCCTTTCTATTTCCTACACAACCCATTAATAACAACAACTACTACAACTCACCTCTCCTGGAAAACCCGACGACCTCTCCCAGGCCGACCACCCCCCCAATGGCCGGCCTCGCCGTCGGCCAGCCACCCACCAGGCCACCTCTCCTCTTCTTTCTCCTCCCCCTACTTCTCCTTTCAAACCCGCAACCACCACCATAGCTCTCCACCATTTCCGCCACCTCCATTCCCGACCACCTACATCACCACCACCACAGTGCCCCGCCGCGTTGGGAGGTGCGCCACCGTGCCTAACCAGGCCGCGCAGCCCCCACGGTGCAGCAGCACGCGTTCTGCAGTGGCCGCCGCCGGCCGGGATGGCACAGCCGTGCGCATCCCCGCGCGCGTGCGAGCGCTGGCACCGCCGCCGAGCCGGCCACGCATCGCCGTGCGAACTATCCCCCTGGGCACGCCGCACTCAGGCAGCCTCTCCCATGGCGGCCACCGTCCTCCGGGACGCGCCGTCGAGACGATTCGTGCGTTTTGAACGACATCCCGTCGTGACGCGCGCGAGATTGAGTTCGTTTTGGCGCCCCGTCGCAGCAACTTCGTGCGCGATTTTCTGGAGATCCGACCGTTGGATCGGTGATTTCTTCACTCCGTCGCAATCTTGGTATATCCACCTTCGCTCATATCAATTTTTGTCCGTTAATTTTATCGTTTGATACATGAAACTGGCCACTAAGTTGACCATTTAAATTGTATTAAATTTGGACAGTTTTGCGGGGCCAACTTCGTCAGCTTGTATCTCCTCCACCGCAGCTCCGTTTGGCAGTGCTACCAGTTCCGGTACGAAGCTGGTATAACCCTCTTACTTTCCCTCCAGTTTCGTTTCATTGTGAGCTTGTTTGATTGGTTGAATTCGACGCCAAAGTTGGTCGTCCGAATTCGATTTCCAACTTGTAAATTTCCATTTTTGAACACGGGACTCCAGATTTCATTTCTGACACCACCATTAGACTTGTGGCGTTGTTCTGGCATATTTTCATATAAAGTTTGTTAGATTTGGAGAACGTGGGCCCGGACACGCATTACGGTGCAAGGCGGGTCCCACTTTCTGGGTCAACGGGACTTTTTGATGCCGGCTCATCGGAATCTAATTCCGGATATACCGTTGAGTTCGTATCGTTATTCTGGACTCGCTGACATATAATTTGCTAGGTTTGGTGGACATTGGGTCTGGCACGCATTTTGGTGCAAGTCGGATACCAATATCCGGGCCAACGGATCATTTTGAGATCGGCTCATCGGAATCCAATTCCGAAGATACCGTTGAGTTCGTATCATCATTCTGGACTCGTTGGCAGGTAGTTTGCTGAGTTTTGAGAACTTAGGCTCCGGCACGTATTTCCGTGCAAACCGGAATTCCAAGTTCTGGTCAACGGGCCAAATGAGATCGGGTCAACGGAATCCAATTCTGGAGATACTGTTGGGTTCGTATCGACATTCTGGTTTCGTGGACATATAATTTGTTATATTTTATAGACTTATTTTCTTGCACATTTTTCGGTGCAAAACGGCTCCGACACGGACACCGTTTTGACCCGAAATTACCTTTTTGCTCTTGTGTCCAAATTGGACCGTTGGGTAGGCTATCCTAGCTAAGTTGAGCATTCTGGACACGTTGGCGATGTTTATTTCATCGTCCGACAATGTTTGTTGATAGTTTCTCTGAGTTTAACCTTTTATAATTAATTAATAATTAATTCAAATAATGTTCGTATTTCGAGATTAGTACAACGAAACTGAGACCAGTCAATTCCAGTGATCTCACATCGCTGAAATTGACAAGTTGGATACGTGGATCACTATAATAAGATTATCAACCTTACCGATAATCTTCTTATCTCGATTTGCGTGCCGTAAGTTTCGACGTACAAATAACGAAGTACACTTTAATAATTAGATTAGATTTACCCTGTTTGACCAGAGTTGACCAGTTGACCCAAAGTCAACTGTAAGTCAACACTTGACCTAGTTTGACTAGATTATTGACCGGAGTCGACCTAGAGTTAATTTGACTTAGAAGAACCTAGAATAATATAGATTGCCTGTAGGGATTCATTTATTTCAACTTAAACATCTTGTAACCTGTGTTGCTTTAAATAGGACTCTGTGGCTTCAGTGGGACCCTCTCTACTTATCAGCTGTTCAGGTTATCGAGGCGAGTACATTCTCTGTTCATTTCATATCCTGCTTAGAATTATTTCCTGCAGTAGATTACTTTACTTGTACTGTCACGTTGGTCACACGGATTGGTACTATATGGATCCCTTCTTGAGATGTTATCCTTAGGGAGCATCGGGTACTCTATGTTTGTGCGTTTCACTTGCATGGCGTATCACTATGCTTCGTTGATTCTTCGATCACTTGTGACACATACTCTTATGATCACAGAGTCATCCTGGAATCTTATCCCATTTATGGGTCTACTATGTATCACCTTCGGGGTCTATCACCTTCGGGGTCTATCACCTTCGGGGTCTGTACATAGTATCATAACATAACCTGGCTGGATCCTTGTGTATTGATTGGGGGTACGGGGGAGTATAAATGGACATGTGAATAATACACCAGTAGTGTAGCATCAGAATCATTCCATAGTGTAGCATCAGAATCATCCCAGGCCATTTACATGTTCATATTGTACTCTGACTCACTAGTCACATGCTAGTTCTCTATGTATAGTAGATATTTCTATTACAGTTATCTCTCTGTTTACATACTATTTTCTTTCAGTACCTGTATCTTACTTTACTGCATGTCATATGTTTTCTAACCTGCTATGATCTGTTGAGATGTACTGTGCTCGCTCCAGTCCTGACTGGACCTGTTGATAAATTTTACAGATAGCCTGAGGTGCCTGCTAGCCTAGGGGAGACACATTAGAGGTCGTTTAGATAGTTATTTATTTTGTCTGGAGTTGTATTTACTTTGTGGATTACTGTATCTTTATTTGAGTTTTGAGTTGTACTTCTGGGTTCATGTATCTTAGGCACTTAGACTTCTACCTCCTGTATTTATTTTGGATTTCATATTTTATCTATCTTTATCATGCTCTACCTTAGATGTGATTGAGTTTGTATCTGCTATGTCACCCCCATTCGGGGAGTATAAACTGTTTAGTCTTATACTGTTAGATGCATTGAGACCTAGGACAGCGTTCTACCGCCGACACTGCGGCGTAGGCTGGGCGTTGTTACGTTCTCGTGCCCTAACTCTAGGGTGCGGGTCGTGACAATACACTCGTTCCTCCCGGGTCGAATCGGTCCCTTGGCCTAGGTAACCGTTCGCGGAAACTATACCTTGTCGACAAGTTGTCCAATGACCGTTTTCCTTTGGACTTAGTTGATTTGCTTACTTGACCGTATCGTTGCGATAAACGTTAATCAATTCATTCATTGTTTTGCATAGGCTAAGTGGATTTGCGTAAAAACATGTTTTCCATTTTCAAAACCGGCAGTTTGATAGCAATTTTTTCGTGAAGAATCGTGCCATGATTTCTTTGATTCTACACTATTATGACAAGCATTCATTTACTTCACATATTGAGTTTTAAAGTAGAGGGACGAGACGAAGGAGGTCAGCCACTCGCCTTAGGCTTGCTTCAAGCGAGCGACCGGTTGGCTGCGCTGTCGTCGCCTACGCGATCACCTGCAATCACATAAGCAACTGATTAGAACACTGTGTATTTCAAGGAATTTCGATATGAATGTGAGCTCGAAAATGCGTCACGAAAACCCATCGAAAACATTCACGAAAAGCGCATTCACGAAAACGAAAGCCAAAGCCAAATCAAGTGCGACATGAAAACCAGAGCAACGGGAGGTCTCTCCCGACTCAGCCGTAGAGCCAATCCTCGAGGCGCAACCCGCTGAATATGGGACTTGGTTCCGAAGAAACCATTCCATAACGTAGAATGGATCTTAATTCAACCGTTCCCGTTCGATCGACTCGGCCGATTCCGACCTATCGATCCCGGCTGAATCGATAGTGACAGTGTTCCTTTCCCGCGCACCTCGTGGACGGAAATGGGGCACGATGTAGGGACGGGGCACTACACCATAACCAACTAATAAAAAGTTTCGTCCTCGAAACTTAAAGATAGAACCTACCTCTACGAGAATAACGAAGGAAATTTCTCCTTTATTTCCGATTCAAGCTCCCACGTCGACTCTTCGACCGAATGGTTCCTCCAGAGGACGCGTACGAGAGGGATCGCTCGATTGCGTAGTAGCTTATCCTTGCATTCTATGATTTGAACTGGCTCTTCAACGTAGGATAAGTCGGACTTTAGCTCCAGCTGGCCAAAATCTACCACGTGGCTCGGGTCGTGCACGTACTTTCGCAGTTGAGAGACATGAAAGACATTATGTACACCTTCAAGCGCCGGCGGTAAGGCAATTTTATAGGCCACTGGGGCGACCCGTTCAAGTATTTCGAACGGCCCAACGAATCTCGGACTCAATTTTCCCTTCGTGCCGAACCGAGTAACTCCCCGCATGGGCGCACTTTGAGAAATACATGATCGTCTACTTGAAACTCGAGGGGCGACGATGAACGTCCGTATAGCTTTTCTGACGACTCTGGGCGGTCTTTAATCTTTCCCGAATGAGCCAAATTTTCTGTATGGTCTGTTCTACCAGTTCCGGACCGAGAATCTGCCGCTCTCCGACTTCGTCCCAGCAAATGGGTGATCGACACTTGCACCCGTACAAGGCTTCATACGGTGCCATTTGAATGCTGGATTGATAGCTATTGTTGTATGCAAATTCGGCCAGAGGTAGATGATTGTCCCAGCTTGATTTGAAGTCAATTATGCAGAGTCGTAGCATGTCTTCGAGAATCTGATTGACGTACTCCGTTTGGCCGTCGGTCTGAGGATGGTAAGCTGAGCTGAACTGCAACTTGGTACCCAGCACCGACTGAAGGCTACTCCAGAATCGCATATGAACCGTGAATCCCGATCAGAGACGATGGATACTGGAACTCCGTGCAGCCGTACTATCTCATCAAGATATATCTGCACCAGGCGATCAACGCTCCAAGTAACTTTGATGGCAATAAAATGCGCTGACTTGGTTAATCGATCGACGATGACCCAGATAGCATCATTTCCCCGCGGCATCTTCGGCAGACCAACAATGAAATCCATGCACACGTGCTGCCACTTCCATTCTGGAATCGCCAGATTTTGCATCTCCCCGCCCGGTCTTTAGTGCTCAGCTTTCACCTGCTGACAGGCCATGCATTACGATACGAAGAGTTTCACATCTCTTTTCATCCCGTGCCACCAGAAGTTTGTGCGGAGGTCCTTGTACATCTTCGTGCTACTAGGATGCAAAGTGTATTTCGTATAGTGCGCCTCTGACAGTATCTCCTTTCTGAGTTCTGAATCGTCCGGAACGTATAGCCTCCTTCAATTGAAGCACGCCGGTTTCGTTTTCCGCAAAGTCGGTCGTCCTGTCCTGTCGAGATTAGCTTTCGCACTTTCTTCATGTATGGATCGTCCGTCTGTGCGGTCTTGATCTTATCAAGCAAGCTCGGCTATAACTGCAACTTTGCCAACTGCACATTCTGGAATCTGCCTCGGAGCTCGATGCCCATCTCTTCTAGGTCACGTAGCAGTCTGGGGTCGATGGATAACGAGGCAATGTACTTCCGACTCAAGGCATCCACCACAACATTTCCCTTTCCCGGCGTATAGTCGATAGTCAAGTCGTAATCTTTGATTAGTTCCAGCCAACGTCTTTGCCGCAAGTTCAGTTCCTTCTGCGTGAATAGATACTTAGGGCTCTTATGATTGGTATAGATCGTGCACGCCACGCCATAGAGATAGTGGCGCCACAATTTCAATGCGAACACAATCGCCGCTAACTCCAGGTCACGCGTGGGATAGTTCTTCTCGTGCGGCTTTAGCTGTCGGGAAGCAAAAGATATCACCTTGTTCCGCTGCATCAGCACACACCCCAAGCCCTGACCGGACGTGTCGCTGAATATCTGGAAGCCCTCAGTCCCTTCTGGAAGTGCGAGTATCAGGGCCGAGATGAGCCATTGCTTTAATTCTTAGAATAAAGCTTCGCAGTCGTCTGACCAGTCAAATACGACTCCTTTCTGGAAGAGGCGAGTCAGAGGCGATGCGATCTTCGCGAAGTCTTTCACGAACGTCGGTAGTATCCTGCTAGGCCAAGGAAACTTCGAATCTCGTCGACGGACGCTGGCCGTTTCCAATCGACAACGGCTTCAACTTTCTTTGGGTCGACCGCAATGCCTTCAGCAGAAATGATGTGTCCGAGGAATGCGACGCTGCTAAGCCAGAATTCATATTTGCTTTGCTTCGCGTATAGTTGATTTTAAGCTCTGCAGGGGGTATTTGTTCCGGACGGTGGCTTTATTCAGCTCGCGGTAGTCGATACAAAGACGCATAGAGCCATCTTTTCTTGACAAACAGTACGGGCGCTCCCCAGGGCGAGATGCTGGGTCGGATGAATCCCTTGTCGAGCAATTCCTGTAACTGTACCTTGAGTTCTTTAAGCTCTGCAGGGGCCATTCTGTACGAGGTCTTCGAGATCGGTCGAGTGTCGGGAAAGGTATCGATAGTGAACTCAATCTCTCGATCGGGCGGCATGTCGGGCAGCTCGTCCGGGAACACATCGGGGAATTCTACCACAACGTCGGTCTGATCCGCGTTTGCACCATCCTGTCGTATGTCTCGAACGGAAGCTAGATAGCCTTCGCACCCGGAATGCAGCATCCGTCGAGCAGATATTACGGAGATCACCATGCAGGTCGGCGACGCCTCACCACGCGAGTAGCAGAATTCAGGCACTCCAGGTATATGTAATGTGACATTCTTTTCAGGACAGTCTATGGTTGCGTTGTACGGACCGAGCCAATCCATCCCCAGAATGATATCGTAGTCCTTAATATTTAGAACTATCGCATCAAGACTGACCTTTTGACCACCTATACAGATGATTCCATCTTTGCAGACTAAATTTACAAGTAGTGGCATGCCCGACGGTACGTTAACAGAGAGATCGAGGCCCAGTGGTGTCAAAGAGAATTTGTGCTCGGCGATAAAGTCCACCGATATAAAACTATGCATGGCACCTGAATCAAACAATACACGAGCAGGTTTATTATTGAATTGCAGTATACCTGTCACGACTGTATCGGATGCGAATGCCTCGTCGCGAGTCATGGCATAGACGCGGCCTGAGCATTAGGGCGACGGTTTTGACTTCTCCGGGCAGTCGCGTATGATATGGTCGGCTCGACCGCACCGAGGCACGTACGTTCTTCAATCGGCACTCGCTGATCAAGTGCCCTCCTTGTGGCAGAAAGTGTAAACTACTCGATCCTTTGCCTGGTGTCACGCCCCAGAACCAGAATATTGAAGAGCGGGGGCAGACATAGCCAGCTATGTATATTGAAATAGAATACATCTCAACTATACGGTCACGGCTGTCTAGATATGAGGGTTTACTACAAGCCAGTAGTCTCTTAAGGTCAAGCCTATTGTCTCAATCTCAAGCAATTAACAGAGTTACAAGATATTAGAGCATCAAATATAAATATAAGGCATCCCAAATATTACATATTGGATGATCATGAAGCTAGTCGTACAAAATGATAGGACTAGCAAGAGTTCAGTCATACATGATCAACCCTAGGATTTGTTAATCATGTTTACAGCCCGTAGGCAGACAGTAAGCAAATATGCATCGAGCTAACAGGTGCTCGTCGGCTAAATGCCTCAAAAGAATAAATTTACATATAAGTGGGTGAAACAAAAAAAAACCCACTCTTGGCCCGGGTTCCGTCTAGTTGTCACCATTGGGCTGGAAGCTTGGTAGATCCTCGGGAGCTGCTCCGAAATCTGGCCACACAAAACCAGCTGGATCAAACCCCAGAAAGAGCAAGTGCCACAAAGGAGGCCACAAATAAGAACAAAAGCCAGCATATCAGAACATAAGAATAAAAGAAGTACAAGTAGTAAAGTACACAGGGCGATAAACGACTAGGGACGTGGAACCATTCCGGGAGCCAGGTTATAATCCTTAAACCAGACAAGGACCGGGGTTGTAACCCTTCACCTGAATAGCTCACTGTCTCTACTCATTTATCGTTAAGATAAGTAAAACAAACATGCTCAAGAGATAGCAGGTACTAGAGCTAGACAAGACTTAGACAAGGCTGGACACCATCCATTCGCAATCGGTCAAACAAATACTACGGCTTATTACTTTAACTAACTAGGGTTATCACAAACCTAATTACTAACAAGATGCAAGTGAGAATTTCCAGTCCCAAGCCCTGCAGACCATCCAGTTATCCTTCTGCGGGTTGAGAGTTATAGGTGGGTACATTGCCCGGGAGACAAATGTACCCTTAGGTGACTTAGAGGGTGCAACACATGACAGTGTGCTGGAAATGTGCTCTACTCGTCGGCAAGTTACAAGTCCATTAAAGCGCCCAGATAACGAGATTGCCTGTGACTGGGAATTCTTCATGTTCTAGTTTGATCTAATCATTAGCCTAATCCAATTTAGCGCGAGTCCCTGGCCGTGGTACCCAGGAAGTCACGTCCTAGACATGATGCAAGACAAGACAAGTGGATTGTACAAGCAAGCAAGCAGGAGCACCCACGGTGTCAAGTTGATTATACGAGTCAAGTTACAAGTTACAAGTCAAGTCAGGAGTGGCCGCCACGGGCCACTATCAAGTCATCAGATAAATCATGTCAGGGTACTTGTCAGGAGCGCACCACGATGGGCCACTTATCATGTCAGGTTGGTCATGTCAGGAGTGCACCACTACGGGTCACTGTCGTGTTATGCTAGTTCCTTGTCATACCATGCTGTGTACAATATTCATTCCAAACATATTAAGTAAAATCAAGTTCATGACAAAAGGCGTAAGGATATGAAATGGACGTAAAATATCTAATAAAATACCAATATATATGGCTATAGAAGAGCCAAGCTTAAAGAAAAATAATTCATCATAGACAAGTGGGTTGTGCAAGGGGGATCAGGGGTTGGGCTGCGCAGGGTATGTACTGCGCATGGAAGAGCTGCGCAAGAGTTGCCTTACGCAAGGGTTACCTTACGCAAGGGTAGACTGCGCAGGGGTGGATTACGCAAGGGTGGATTGCGCAGAGGTGGATTGCGCAAGGGTGGATTGCGCAAGGCTGGCTTGCGCAGAGGTCGGCTTGCGCATGGCTGGCTTGCGCATGGCTGGCTTGCGTATGGATGGCTTGCGCCAGCACAATCCAGCACAGCGCAAAGCACTGGCTGAGGTCATGCGCAATCGGCCCTGCGCTAAAGAGCACAGGCCGGGGGTGCGCAACTGGCCATGCGCTAAAGAACGCAAGACAGAGGGATGTCTTCCTGACCGAGAGCAGGTCTAAGAACACCAAGAACTTCAATTCTTCATAACTTGTCAAATCAAAACCAAATCTAGATTTTCAAAGTTCTAACTTGAGTAAAATCGAATTCTCTCCACATGGAAGCATCGAAACATGCAAAAATCGAAGTTTAATAGATCAAAACCAAGGATTTTCGAAAATGGTTAAAACCTAGATCTAGAAGAATGAAAGCTCCAAATCACAAAATGTCAAGTTCTAAAGTTGTTCTCCATGGCCTAATCTAGTAATGGACAAATAAAAAGTGGTGCTTATTTGATGGCCAGGTGTACTTGCCTATGGGTTGGGGAGTTGTGTGGAAGAAGGAAGAAGAAGAAGTTGTAAGAAATTAATGGAGTTATGGAGGAGAGAGATAAGGTTGGTAGGTTTTAATGAGGGTGGTTGTGATGGAATGGAGGTGGAGAATAGGCTAAGGTGTTCCACTCATGAACCAAACCAAACAAAACCAACTCCACAAAATAAAACCAAGCTATGGTCCAAACCCATTTACGAAACCCGAATCCACAAGTCGAGAAAATAAAATACATACCGAAATCAAATCACGAGTACAATACGAAATACAGGAAATGGGGTGACACCTGGTTGTCGCCTCCGTTGCCATAATTTTGACGCTTGTGTGCCTTGTGCCTTCCGCATTACTATGGCGTTTGTTATTAAAGTGAACAGCGCCGGTAGTAGTAGGAGGATACTCGGACTCCAGACGGATGGCGTGGTTGAGTGCCTCGCCCATGGTTTTATATTCGGGCACCGAACATGCGCACGATAGTTGAAACACAGGCCCACTTCGAATCGTCGAGCTCGACTTACAGTGGTTGGTAGATAGTCTCCAGCAAACTTGGCCAGTTTGTTGAATTCGGCCGCATACTGTCGTACAGTCATATTCCCCTGTCTCAATTGCCATAAACTCATTTCTTTCTCTGTCGCACGGCTGCTGAAAGATATTCTATTTCAAATGCACTTT